>CM034357.1:1994280-2091516 GCA_019925275.1 Mytilus edulis | reverse complement strand
CCAAACCCCACAATCTTCCTATAATAGAGGTCCAGATTGAAAGAGAAAAAGAGGTATACAAATATACTGTAAAACTATCATTCATTATTAATTTTGAGAAAAATGCAGTCTTTTGAGTTCTTCATTATCTGTACTGCATGGTCAGCACATAGTCAGAGACATAATGTTTACAATGAGCAATACTTCCTAAATAAATAGACAGGAGGTAAAGTTAGAAAATATGTTATACTGTAAATTCAGAAATGATTGTGAGGTTTTTATTATTGGGAAAAATGCGACAGGGTTATAATCTCAATAATTTAAACTTGCATTTTGATTTTTTATACGACCGCAAAAATTTTAATTTTTTGGTCGTATATTGCTATCACGTTGGCGTTGTCGTCGTCGTCCGAATACTTTTAGTTTTCGCACTCTAACTTTAGTAAAAGTGAATAGAAATCAATGAAATTTTAACACAAGGTTTATGACCACAAAAGGAAGGTTGGGATTGATTTTGGGAGTTTTGGTCCCAACATTTTAGGAATTAATGGCCAAAAAGGGCCCAAATAAGCATTTTCTTGGTTTTCGCACTATAACTTTAGTTTAAGTGAATAGAAATCTATGAAATTTTGACACAAGGTTTATGACCACAAAAGGAAGGTTGGGATTGATTTTGGGAGTTTTGGTTCCAACAGTTTAGGAATTAAGGGCCAAAAAAGGGCCCAAATAAGCATTATTCTTGGTTTTCGCACAATAACTTTAGTATAAGTAAATAGAAATCAATGAAATTTTAACACAAGGTTTATGACCACAAAAGGAAGGTTGGGATTGATTTTTGGAGTTGAGGTCACAACAGTTTATGAATTAGCGCCCAAAAAGGGGCCCAAATAAGCATTATTTTTGGTTTTTGCACCATAACTTTAGTATAAGTAAATAGAAATCTATGAAATTTAAACACAAGGCTTATGACCATAAAAGGAAGGTTGGGTTTGATTTTGGGAGTTATGGTCCTAACAGTTTAGGAATAAGGGTCCCAAAGGGTCCCAAATTGAACTTTGTGTGATTTCATCAAAAATTGAATAATTGGGGTTCTTTGATATGCCAAATCTAACTATGTATGTAGATTCTTAATTTTTGGTCCCGTTTTCAAATTGGTCTACATTAAGGTCCAAAGGGTCCAAAATTAAACTTAGTTTGATTTTAACAAAAATTGAATCCTTGGGGTTCTTTGATATGCTGAATTTAAAAATGTACTTAGATTTTTAATTATTGGCCTAGTTTTCAAGTTGGTCCAAATGGGGGTCCAAAATTAAACTTTGTTTGATTTCATCAAAAATTGAATAAATGGGTTCTTTGATATGCCAAATCTAACTGTGTATGTAGATTCTTAATTTTTGGTCCAGTTTTCAAATTGGTCTTCATTAAGGTCCAAAGGGTCCAAAATTAAACTAAGTTTGATTTTAACAAAAATTAAATTCTTGGGCTTATTTGATATGCTTTATCTAAATATGTACTTTGATTTTTGATTATGGGCCCAGTTTTCAAGTTGGTCCAAATCAGGGTTAAATTTTTCTCATTTCAGATTTCATAAATAAAAAGAAAATTTCTTCAAACATTTTTTTGAAAGGATTAATATTCAACAGCATAGTGAATTGCTCAAAGGCAAAAAAAACTTTTAAGTTCATTAGACCACATTCATTCTGTGTCAGAAACCTATGCTGTGTCAACTATTTAATTTTAGATTTAAAAAGTTTGAAGAAGAAATCTTTAATTGATTTGTAAAATCTTGACATTTGTTTTGTGTAAAAAAAAACCATGTAATGTCAAAAATTTGATCACAATCCAAATTCAGAGCTGTATCACGCTTGAATGTTTTGTCCATACTTGCTCCAACTGTTCAGGGTTCAACCTCTGCGGTCGTATAAAGCTGCGCCCTGCGGAGCACCTGGGTTTATATGAATTAAAATTGATTTTTAGCTCACCTGGCCCTGAATTTGTAATTTTAAGGAAATTTTGCCGTTCTTGGTTATTATCTTGAATACTATTATAGATAGAGATAAACTGTAAACAGCAATAATGTTCAGCAATGTAAGATCTACAAATAAGTCAAACATAACCAAAATTATCAGTTAACCCCTTAAGGAGTTATTGTCTTTTATAGTCAATGTTTAGCAATTTTCATTAATTTGGTAAATTTTGGTAAATTTTTACAAAATATTTTCCTCTGTAACTAAAGGGCCAAGTTTATTATAGATAGAGAAAATTGTAAGTAGCAAGAATGTTCATTAAAGTAAGATCTACAAACACATCACCATCATCTAAACACAATTTTGTGCTGAATCCATCTGTGTCCTTTGTTTAATACATGTATGCACATAGACCAAGGTGAGCGACAGACTCGTAAGATCCTCTAGTTCTTAATATCGCAATAAATTAAATCACATTTTAGTCTAAAATCACAAAAATCCCAATGATAAATTCACACAATAATTTCTGAATTTAAAGTACTTAATGTTAGACTCTTTAGATTCTACTAACCGTCTATTGGTCTATAGGGGGTCAGTAGCAGATAGTATCAGATAGTTTACATGGACAGCTGTTTGATTCTCTGCCACCATCACTATCACACAATATTTTACAGGATACTTTAATAGGATTTGAGATGTAGGAGTGTCATGAATGAATGATCAGTTTAGATAAATTCAAAGGGCACTCATTAGATATAGATAGGAAGATGTGGTATGCGTGCCAATGAGACAACTCTCCATCCAAGTTACAATTTATAAAAGTAAACCATCATAGGTCAAGGTACGGCCTTCAACACAGAGCCTTGTCTCATATCAAACATCAAGCTATAAATGGCCCAAAAAATTACAAGTGTAAAACCATTCAAACAGAAAACCAACGGTCTAATCTATATAAAAAAAGGAGAAACGAGAAACACTTATGAACCACATTAACAGACAACAACCAACATTAATTCTTTGTTAAATGTAAACAAGTAACATTTCTACACTATTGTAGACCATGTAAACAAGTAACATTTCTACACTATTGTAGACCATGTAAACAAACATTTCTACACTATTGTAGACCATGTAAACAAGTAACATTTCTACACTATTGTAGACCATGGAAAAAAGATTGGAGGATGAAGTCAAGAAAAGAGACATGAAAATTATTATGGACCTGGACCAAAAAGTAATGGACCAACAAGTAATGCTAGAGAGGGCTGGGGTACCTGGCTTCTTTGTTACAAACAATAGACAAGACATCCGCTTACAAATGTACTTACTTGAGTTTATGAATAGACTAAGATTTTTAGATTTGCCAAGTTGATGTTAAGATTATGTAGTTTTGTTATTTACTAATTTATTTTTACTACATTGTATTTAGTATTTAACTAGAATCTCAATGGAATTTAAAACTTATTTACAGAATAGGTCACATGACATAATTGCCAATACTTATTATTGTCCTTAACTTTAATACTTTAGTACAACTGGACTAGTCAGAATTAAATTTAACCACAAGTAATATTTATGATTTGTGTTATTTGTAGACTAAGTCCTACATTCCTGCCAATCAACAGGCTGCTCCTATAAACATTGTTTCTCACCCATATTTCTTAAAATAATTGATATATTTCCATATTGTCGCAGTTATAAATATATAAATTGTTTCTTTATGATCATGATTTTGGTTACATTTTTTTAACAATAATTTTTACAAATTTTACAAATCCTAGATCTATACAAGTTAATGAAATATAAATATTTTGTCTTCTATTTCATCAACTTTAACTCACCTTGCTCAGAAATCTAATGTGAATTACTTGCTTCACATGTGGCAATCATTTTTGTTGTCAGTATCAGTCAATTTTTTAAAACATTCTCTGAAACTAATAGGTCAATATCTTTGTCATTTTGTCTCTGGTGGAGAGTTGTATCATTGGCAATCATACCACATCTTCCTATTTTTAAAATTAGAAATAATCATGAAAATGAGTCAAATTATGGTAATGATGAACTGGTATGGCCACAGCAACTATAGATATAGTTAGTGTTTTCATTAAGGCTTTTTATAACTCCTGGATTCCTGAAAATATGTCTGCACTCATCCTATGTCCAAAGATTCATCCAGATTGTAAATTGTTTTATCAATTGAGCATACATTTTATAGCACAACAGACTTGTTGTTTTCATTTAGGTTAGTTTATGACTCCTGGACTCATGAAAATATGTCTGCACTCATCCTATGTCCCAAAATTTATCAAGATTGTAAACTGTTTTATCAATTGAGCATACATATCATCATTTGATAGCAAAACATTAAAAATAATCTATGTTGGTGTCATTTCCTTACACTATTTTTAAAAGGTTCACATGTAGTTTGATTGGTTTCAATTCTTTTTACTTTATTATTGTTCCATTTGCAATTCTTTCAATTTCTTTTTATCATGTATCCATTTTCATTTATTTAAATGTTCAGCAAGCCTCAAAAATTTATACACTTTGACATTTTTAGTGGAAAATATTGTATTTCACTTTATACAGTTGTGATTTATGTATGAATTATTTAAAAAAAATAATTAAAAACTCAGTATATGACAAGGTATTTAACTTTTTGTTGCTAATG
Organism: Mytilus edulis; assembly: GCA_019925275.1. Lineage (NCBI taxonomy): Eukaryota > Metazoa > Mollusca > Bivalvia > Mytilida > Mytilidae > Mytilus > Mytilus edulis. The sequence continues at coordinate 2,086,899 of CM034357.1, read as the reverse complement.
TAATTTAAAAATATTATTTTGCGATTATTTATTGAATGTAATATAAGATTTGATGAAATTTCAGAATAATAAAATTGTAAGAATTTATTTAACTTAAGATTCATGCTTGAATAAATACCAAAGAGATATAAATGAATTATTATTTTTATTGGCAAAATAAAGGCCACGGCTCACAAATTAATCAAACATTAATTTATCATCAATAAAGATGAAACATTAGCATGATCATGAGTCACAAATGATCAAAATTAACACATTAGCGTGGATCACTGTTGATCAGTTATAATATCAGAATGGATCACGATTGATCAATTAAACACTTTAGCATGGATCACGATTGATCAATTATAACATTAGCATGGATCAAGAATGATCAATTAGAACCATCTGTACAAAAAGAGCACTTTATCATTACTGTCCAATACTGACATTGACTTTAAAAATACTGGCCCTGGGAACAGAAGCTCAGTAACGGATATTAGAGTCCATTATGTGAACATGAAGCAAGATGTTTGGCTTTGTGTCGCTTTCCCGCCAAATTTCTTCAGATAGTCCTTCAAGAAATTAGTTGAAAATTAATAGAATGAAAAGTTCATTAATCCAACGCTTCTGTGTCAAAATATTTCAACATTTGTCCATTAGTTAAGGTGTACAAAATTCAATTATAGAATCACGATCAAAAGTTGAACAGAATATAGCGAATAAAACCTCATCTTGAGTCATCTTGGAATTTCTACACTTGGTGAGCCATGACGAATCATCATACAACATCGGGTGCAAGGAAATAAAATATGTCCATAAAACCTGAAAAATAAATCAAAACAGCAGCAGTATATCGCCAAAATACACGTTTTGAAATCAAGAGGTGGGAGGGTGGGTTTTTCTTACATTACATAAAAATATATTAATACAAAACCCAGAATTTACTCTGACTAAAAATGTCTGCCTTTTCTTCTTAAATCTCTGAACGCCAATGCAGGCGATATATTGACGTCACAGACGATATTGGTCCGCTAGGCCACATGACCCTTTTTCGAGAAACTTAGTTTGATTTTCAGAAAATTGCAAACCTACATTATAAAGAAACTGTATAAAGAAAGGTAACTCGAATAACTGAAACGGCAGCTTCACAGAGTTAAAGCAATCTATCCCATATTAGGATAGATTGAATTATTGAATTTTAATTGACTCATCGTCTATGAATCTTACCTAAAAAACTGAAAATGAAAGGATTTGATATGGATGAAACATAATCATTATTTTTTTTGGTAATATATATGATTCAGTATTATTTGTTGAATACCAATTTTCATGAGTACAGGTGATCTTAATGTTCAACAAAATACACATTTTTTATAAGGTTGTTTGCAGAATTATGTAAATAGTTATCAAAGGTACCAGGATTATAATTTGGAATGCCAGATGCGCGTTTCGTCTACATAAGACTCATCAGTGATGCTCATATCAAAATAATTATAAAGCCAAACAAGTACAAACCATGAATTCAAAAAAACACCGTTTGCAAACACAAATGGTGTTAAAAGAAAGTCCATATGAGACAGAATTGTACAGAACTACATACCATCTGCAATGAAATGGTACAAAAATGCCATGATTATGAAAAACGTATAGAAACTAATACCCCATGTGGCAAGACAATACAAAATTAAAACCTTAAGTACCAATATAGTACAGATGAAATATCTTATGTGGCAAAATTGTATGTGCAATAACAATACTACATGTGACAAAAATGGTACAGGAACAAAATCCACTCAAGAAAAAGTTTAAAAAAATCCCCACAGTGAGTGTAGAGACAAAATTGCACTCCTCTTTTAAAGTCTAAACTCTAATAGTTATTGGTAATAATGAACCTATCTGTCACACTCTCTGGTATGACATTACAATGTGTAACAAAATTATTTCCAGTATGTTTGATAAAAAAAGTATACAATGTGTGATTATATTATTTTAATCTGTGACAAAAGTAAACAAACAAATACTGTACAATGTTTGACAAAATTGAATGTACAATATTAAGGTACAAAATAGTTAAGAAAAGAATACCATGTTTGACTAAGTACAAAAGCAAATACAATATGTGATGACATTGTGCAAAACATACAATGCTGACATTGTTCAGAAATAATAGAACAAAGATACAAATAGGATGAAAAGGTATGGAGAGTTACAAATTTGTATAGTAAATCAGTTACAATTATTATATAGAAACAAACAAATACAATGTTTCAAACAGTTTATTATATGCGACTGTCATACAAATGAGAGGTTTAGCTAGCTATAAAACAAGGTTTAATCCACCATTTTCTACATTAGGAAATGTCTGTACCAAGTCAGGAATATGACGTTTTTTTTCCATTCGTTTAATGTGTTTGAACTTTTTGCCATTTGATAAGAAACTTTCCAATTTGCAAATTTCCTTGGAGTTTGTTATTTTTTTTATTTTACTTTTTTTGATTACCAGTAAACCAAACTGTACAGAAATAAAAATGAAACAAGATTGTACATGTATACAAAATTGCATGCTGTACACAAAAAATGAAAATACCTCATAATAAAAGATATCTTTCATTTTCTTCTAAAAGGGCAACACAGAATATTTATACAACAAATCGTTGTATCAGGTTAATTTTTATTAGGTAAGGATTGCATTTCATGCAATCAAAACCTTATGGGACTGACTTGATATCAAAATCTTCCAAGGCTTATTACTACCTTTTTGATACACAAAATATACTGCATTGATCATAACATTCTATACATCCTATCCATGACATAACTTTTACAAGGTGCAGAAATCTAATATCTGTTCTAAAAATTTAACGATGTAATATATGGTCAGATATTAAAGGCATCGTGGTGTTACACTTATCAATGATGTGATTGTTAAAGTCATCTTTAAAAAAAAAATATGGAGTTATCTTCCTTTGTCTAGAATTGCTGTTAAATCAACTAAAACCAACGCAATATTTAATTTTACTTCCCACTGATAAATTGAAGCAATTTTTACCATTACTTTGATTATGAACTGCATTAGCTGACTTTTCTTACTTCATTTGGTATTCCTTTTCCCGTCCGTCTGTCTCATCTTTCTTCTGTTCGCCCAACCTTTCGACCATTTTTCAATCCGTCTGTTCCTTGTTTGATTAAACAAAAAATATATTTGGGAATACGTTAGGGCGATAACTTCTGAGGGATTAAATTAAAACTTATTAATATGTAAGATATAGGACAGAAGAGCAACCTTATAAATGTTCAGGTCAAAGCTGCTAAAATAGACTGTTAATATGAAATTATGAGTTGCAATTTGATGTTTCTGGGTGATTACTTGGGGTTGATTATAAGACATCTACTAACGGTAGATGTTATGACAGGACGAAACCTGCCGATTTTGCTATGATGTCGATTAGTCAAAGATTAGTTTAGGTCAGAGTTTCAAAAATAGACCGCTATAAATAGTAAGATTTTTTTTAAATCTTGATTTCTGAATAAAACAATATATCTAGGGTTAATGTCTCGCCTGCGACGAAAGTCCACCGGCAGCGTAAACAAATTGTAGAAAGCAAAATTTACATTTCTAGAAGACCTGAATCATCGGTGCATATCTGAAATGCAGATACCTTATGTAACGAAGTTTCCGTCAGTCATATGTTCATTGCCCTTGACATCATTTTCATGGTTCAGAGAATGCGTGAAAAAAAAATTAGTTTATTTTCTTACTATGATTAATAGGATAACTATATTTGATAATAATTACTTTCTTGCTGGGTCTTTATGTCCGTCAGACAGAATCAACCCGTGACCTTGACATTATTTCATGCATCAGTAATCAAAGTTTAAGTTATCTCAGATACTTTAAGCCGTTGAAGTTGTTGGTCAACTATATTTGGTGTATGGGATGTCCGATTGTTAGCTGTACATATCCGACTGACAGGTTTCATCTGACCTTGACCTCCATTTCAAGGTTCATTGGATAATGTTTAGTTTTTGTGGTTTGGTATATTTTTCAGATACTATAAGTAATATGGCCACTAACCTTGGTGTATGAAATAATTGTAAGGTGTACATGTCCGAAGTTTCATATGACCGTGACCTCATTTTGATGGATTAGTTCAGGGAAACCTCGATCTACCACCCAGAAAGTGTAACTGTACATCATAAGGTCCCCGGAGAAAGCATTTTGTTACAATTTTTGTTTCTTTGCTACTATGTTTTATATTTTATACCCCACCTAGGAGCATTATATTTTTGGTCTTTGCGTCCGTTAGTTTGTTCGTCCATCTGTCCGACAGACCGTTCGTCTGTCCCGCTTTAGGTTAAAGTTTTTTGTCAATGTAGTTTTTGATAAAGTTGAAGTCCAATCAACTTAAAACTTAGCACACATGTTCCCTATGATATGATCGTTCTAATTTTAATGCCAAATTAGAGTTTTGATCCCCAATTTCACGGTCCACTGAACATAGAAAATGATAGTGCGAGTGGGGCATCTGTGCACTATGGACACTTTCTTGTTGATAACTATTATTACTTGTTAAGTGTATCGGGACCATTTATCAGTGTGCGATGCGGGGAACACGGGCTCAGAGAACGGGCTTGCCATGGTTTTTCTAGCTATACTTAATTTGTTTGTTTTTATTATTTTTCAGTATACATAGTTGGTTTTAATAACTGCTGAATATTATACACAAGCTACATATGCCAGTCTTATTTTAATAAAAAAAAATCTATCAGAAATTAGATTCAAAAGATGAAAGAAAAGAAAAAAAAAAACACCTTAGAATTACTTTAAAAAAAAAACCGTTTTACTTCAATTCATATAATGGTAAATTTGACAAGTAAAGCAATACAAATTTTTAAACTTTTATCAGTTTTTACAACATGAAAAAGCATATTATATCACCTCTATTCATTTGTAGTAGTATGTATTTAAAATAATTGACTGAGGCGGATCCATAAATAAGGAGTATATAAAGAAGCTTTATTTAGAGTCTGTAAGGTATACAAACAGAGACAAACATAAGCTCTAATGAGCTTTTAACCGACATAATCTCTATAGAATACTTTAATAATCCATGATAGATCTAATTTCAAAGGAAAAAATCAATTTGTCTCCCTTGGTATAATAAAACACAAGTTTATGTTCTAAATAATGACTCTAAATGACCATACAGAATTTTAAATAGAACTCTAGAGAAATAGAACTTTGCTACATTTTGCAAATAATGGCAGCAAAAGAAAACGCGAGTTGGAAATCATCAATTAATGATACTGGAGAATATGTTAGAAAGCAGTCAAAATTTAGGAACTTTATTACAGGTAAAATAAAATAAATATATATTTTTAAATAGCTTATCCTTTTTATTCATCGACCGTGCAAGGGCTGTATATATATATAGCCAGTTTTTTTTTTTATCAGCAAGTACCCATCAGAATTTAGACATGTAAACAATCTTTGCCCAAACCCCCTGAAGTAGCATCCTTCCAATAGCCATACGGGTTTTATTTATCTGACTGTGTTATTAAGGTGTCAGACCACTAATTCAGAATTAAGAACATATACCTGATAAAGAAAATGGGCTTTTTATGTCACTATCTACTTAAATAAATGCTAGATGCGTTGTATAATTATTTAAGACTTCAAGGAAACCAGGGCCGGTTTATTTTTGGTATTAGTTGCCTTCTGAACGGTTACTTTAAACAATGTTTGACAGTGGGCATGTGGGCATGCAGAAAGGTGATAAATGTACAATTCAGGGTATACCTGGTTTCTGTTTAGTTAAAACTCAGGTTAAATATTTAGAAAGCTGTGGAAATTGAAAAATAATGGTTTAAAATATAACCGGAAGAAAAGTAACATTGGGAACTTTTACCATAATTCGAAAAGTGCTTTTTATGAATTCTCGTTTTAGATTGGATATATCTATGAACTCTTGTTTTAGATTGGATATATCTATGAACTCTTGTTTTAGTTTAAATTGAATATTTCTTGTTTTAAAATGTTTCTTAATACTTAGATATGATGTTCCTTTATTTCAAATACCCAAAGAGATTATAGATTTATTAGTTTACAACTTAATCCGATGGCTGTTAAAAGTGCGAGAGATAATACATGTATCTTACACTCGAAATACAAAAGAAGCAATTATCGCTTTTTTACTAAGTTTAGCCGGACTGGGACAATAATCCGAGTATTATTGCATACGATTGGACAATTATATTTATATTTTTTGAGAACATTTTATAACGTTTTAATACCCTTATCTTTGAATTAATTTATGTTTTGTAAACCTTTGCCTGGGCAGTCTTCCTTTAGCTTTCAAACTGCAAACTTATGATTAAATGTATATTATACTGTATACGGTCTTGCGTTTAAAGCAGCCACAGTATCGATTATAGACCCACGGGGTTATAATGATATCTTATATAATCTAGTTTTTATAAGATATCTTCTTTATAAAATTTATAGATTAGTCATGCGTTGTTCTTTGTTGTTTGTCTTTGTTCGGTTGTCTTTTTTTCGGAGGAAGTCGGTTGTTGGCGGTAATTGTGGTCAGTTTTACTATTTAGTACTTTTGAAAAATTCATGTTATCATTTTTATTTTGTGTTCGTTTATGTAAGTATCAGAATTGGGATTCTGACTGTTATCGGGTTTGTCGGATGCTGGGTTGTATGGACTGTCGTTTGTCTGTTATGGTTGGACTTAACCAACAGCACACCTTACGGACTTAGGAGTATGGGTAAGGGCCTGAAAACAGTTAAAACAAACACAGTGAATTTGGTTGTAGACTTATATCTTCTAAAGCGCATTCGATAATGAATAATTAACAACAATATAATAGTATATAATACAAATAATAGAAACATATAATTCATATAATTTTCCAATATAAATGATCAAATAATATCTATAGTATACAAACTTTATGTAAATGCATGAGCATATGCATTTAAACTGACGAACACGTATGCTTATAATATTTCTTATAAATAAAAGCTTATTTAGCATTCAAATATATGAGCAAGATGCGGACTTAATCTTAAATATATGAGCATAATGCGAGACCGACTATTTGAACCTAACAGAGCATAAAGCACGTGCTGAACAGCATAAAATATTGAATATTTAATATTTTGACAAGGGGCATGTAAGAACATATTGAGATCTGGTATCTTTCGAAATATAAACATGGTAGAGCATATATGGCGCTTGTAAAAACTAAAACTATAAACCGATCAACCCAAAAAATAATCAATTCCGACCATGAGCATTGGTTGAGAAATATTCGAAATCGAGACAAACTTAGCATTACGAAACTAATCGTGAATATGCAAATAATATAAATATGAAACTATAATATGAATTGGTGAAACTAGCTATTAAAATATACATGCTTAACAAAGAGAAAATCTAAAGTGACAAATGCCAAAAATAAATATCTGTTAGATTTGAAATTCTTATCTTAAATATTTCGAGAATATAAAAATGATTTCCTTCAACAATAATGAACGAATATAAAACAAAAATACTTTTAATTAATACTGCAGCTTCGAAATGGACTTTAAATAAATAAAATATCTTAAACTTATGCCTTTTTGCTGAAAACTATATTTTCACCAAAATATAGAATGAGGTCTAAAATGACTCCATGGCAACTCCCCTCTATTATCCCGAAATCTTGTACTTTCTACATCTTGATCATAATAATAATTGGTGGGAGTTGTAATCATAAGAACAAAAATTAATTAAAAATCCATATACATATATATAAGTATTTACAAATACATCAACCGTTAACTAACGGCCAGTCAGTAGTCCCGTTCACTAAATATTGTTTTGCCATGATTGCTTTACTGTTGAGGAGAAAGTTCACCATAAAAAACGTAGACTTTATTCGAGGTGTGCAAAATGGTTCTGTTTTTGTTTTACAATAAATGCATTTAAACAACTGTTCTAATCGCTTCAAGGTTTATCCTATACTATCTAGTTTACAGAAATCAATATGTGTATACTGGCAATCCTTATCATTTTTCAGCTGATGGATCTTCTGGATTTCCCGCCGAGTCTAATCGTTACCACCTCTACGTATCATTGGCATGTCCATGGGCACATCGTACGCTCATTGTACGGAAACTAAAAGGACTAGATAATATTATATCATGTACAGTTGTTGATTGGCTACTTACAGAAAAAGGATGGAGTTTTACTGATAAGGTATCATTGATTGTTGTAAAATTACCAAGCTGTTACTTTGTTGTACATGTGCATATATGTACGGTGTCTACTATATAAAGCTAAGGACATTAATCTCCTTCAACTTATGTGATCAACAAATTGGTCGTGATCTCCATCATATTTTGAAGAAAACAAAACAAATAGATTCTTTTGTCAGCAATGTAGTATGTCCCAAGAAATAATTGCAGGTTGTCATTAGTGGGTATTGTGTGTGGCTCTTGGTTTCAAATAAATATGTTGTTAAGAGATATTATTCCCCAATCTAATGCTTTAAGTGTTTATATTCAGCCATGTTATCGCTATTTTCTTTTTTAGAAACCTCATTGCACCAAAGACACCATAAATGGCAAGACTTATCTCCGAGAGGTGTATAAAATTGTCGATCCTGGTAAGTTTTGCACTCTCGTCTTATTGTCCAATAAGCATAGTGAAATAGTAATTATGAACCCATGACTCTTTAATTTGTTTGTTCTTTCTCGTTGTGACTTCTGAAAAATTCACCATCATGACCGCGTGTACAGTATGGAGACTTCAAATTGAGATCAAATGCCTGAATGTATGATTTGTTAATAATGGCGTGTGTAGTTTATTGTTCCCTGTTCAATGTGTTGCGGGGGACACAGAAATACCGGGTGCCTGTCCGTCCGGTCTTGTCAGCGTTCTCACGTATACAATTCTGGCAAGAATTTTATCGAATTTATTGTAAAGGTTTATATCAGCAATGTCTCCGATATGTTTGAAAAGCAGTTGAAATCACCGAATTTTAAAAGAGTTATGTTACTTGGAAATATTGTAAGTGCCGACAAACCTTCATTTCTCTTAAGGTTTATGTTAATAAGGTTTTTTTGGCTCTTGGACGGCTAAGATAAGTGCAGCGATGGATTTATTTGGGCTCTGTTCTTTCATTGCATTACAAATGTTTGCGAAAGGTTCAGGCATTTTGGATTTTAAAAATTACTTCTTAGTTACCATAATTTTCATGAAACTGAGAGGTTTTCGTCAAAAATGACATTACTGATTGTGATAATTACAGATTATGATGCAATTGTATCCGTACCAGTATTATGGGATAAAGTCCAAGGAGTAGTTGTAAATAATGAATCGAGTGAAATAATCAGAATGCTAAATTCAGAATTCAATAAATTGTGTCCAACAGAAGAACAGAAATCTTTAGATTTATATCCTGAAGAACTTCGCTCCAAAATTGATGAACTCAACAACTGGATTTATCCGTAAGCTTTTATAAACTGCACATAGAATATAACATACGCTTTTTTTTTTTTATAAGAAACAAGATTCCTTTCTCAATTTTATTAAGAGTTTTGGAATTGATACTTATCTCAGTTGTAAAAAAACATAAAAGATATATAAACCTTAATAAATATATTGCACTACAGATTTGTATATACAGTAATATCATTTTGATAAAACTTAAGACATAGGTATAAACAGACATTACATTCGGGATTCAAAAGAGAGGCGAAAAATACCAACCGGACGAAGGGATATTCAATTTGACAATGACATGGAGAAATACGAAAAACGATCAAAAGACAAACAACAGTTAAAAAACACAATATAAAAAACCAACCGGGCAACACGAACTCAACCGAAAAACCGGGTATAACTGTTATATTAGAAAATATGTCGATTTACATCAATCAGAATATTTTTAGCACATTTCACTTTGACATCAACGGTTTGTGGACTACATCACTTTTTAAAACTGCAAAGACATATGTTTGAGTTCAGTTGATGATCACATGACTTTCCATCCTTCGGTAACCATTGTAGTTTTGTAATCAACATCAATTTTTATTTAGTCCATATTCGGGAAATTATCTAATTGATTTTGTTTGGTTGTTGGTTGCCTAACGTCCAGTGGTAAATATTTCATTCCTTTTGAAGTACGATAAATTTCAAAGTCAGTATATTCTTTCTTACTTTTTCAGGGAAATTAATAATGGTGTTTACAAATCAGGTTTTGCGACCAAACAGGATGCATACAATACAGCTATAACGGCTCTATTTTAAGCTCTTGATCGAGTAGGTATATGTTGTATATGTAGTGTAACGGTTCTATTCAAAGCTCTTGATCGAGTAGGTATATGTTGTATATGTAGTATAACGACTCTATTCAAAGCTCTTGATCGAGTAGGTATATGTTGTATATGTAGTGTAACGGCTCTATTCAAAGCTCTTGATCGAGTAGGTATATGTTGTATATGTGTAACGGCTCTATTTTAAGCTCTTGATCGAGTAGGTATATGTTGTATATGTAGTGTAACGGCTCTATTTTAAGCTCTTGATCGAGTAGGTATATGTTGTATATGTAGTGTAACGGCTCTATTCAAAGCTCTTGATCGAGTAGGTATATGTTGTATATGTAGTATAACGACTCTATTTTAAGCTCTTGATCGAGTAGGTATATGTTGTATATGTAGTGTAACGGCTCTATTCAAAGCTCTTGATCGAGTAGGTATATGTTGTATATGTGTAACGGCTCTATTTTAAGCTCTTGATCGAGTAGTGTATATGTTGTATATGTAGTGTAACGACTCTATTCAAAGCTCTTGATCGAGTAGGTATATGTTGTATATGTAGTGTAACGGCTCTATTCAAAGCTCTTGATCGAGTAGGTATATGTTGTATATGTAGTGTAACGGCTCTATTTTAAGCTCTTGATCGAGTAGGTATATGTTGTATATGTAGTATAACGACTCTATTCAAAGCTCTTGATCGAGTAGGTATATGTTGTATATGTAGTATAACGACTCTATTCAAAGCTCTTGATCGAGTAGGTATATGTTGTATATGTAGTATAACGACTCTATTTAAAGCTCTTGATCGAGTAGGTATATGTTGTATATGTAGTGTAACGGCTCTATTTAAAGCTCTTGATCGAGTAGGTATATGTTTTATATAAAGTATAAGGGCTTTATGTAAAGCTCTTGATCGAGTAGGTATATGTTGTATAATGTAGTGTAACGGTTCTATTCAAAGCTCTTGATCGAGTAGGTATATGTTGTATATGTGTAACGGCTCTATTTTAAGCTCTTGATCGAGTAGGTATATGTTGTATATGTAGTGTAACGGTTCTATTCAAAGCTCTTGATCGAGTAGGTAATATGTTGTATGTATAGTATAACGACTCTATTTTAAGCTCTTGATCGAGTAGGTATATGTTGTATATGTAGTGTAACGGTTCTATTCAAAGCTCTTGATCGAGTAGGTATATGTTGTATGTATAGTATAACGGCTCTATTTAAGCTCTTGATCGAGTAGGTATATGTTGTATATGTAGTGTAACGGTTCTATTCAAAGCTCTTGATCGAGTAGGTATATGTTGTATATGTAGTATAACGACTCTATTCAAAGCTCTTGATCGAGTAGGTATTGTTGTATATGTAGTGTAACGGCTCTATTCAAAGCTCTTGATCGAGTAGGTATATGTTGTATATGTGTAACGGCTCTATTTTAAGCTCTTGATCGAGTAGGTATATGTTGTATATGTAGTGTAACGGCTCTATTTTAAGCTCTTGATCGAGTAGGTATATGTTGTATATGTAGTGTAACGGCTCTATTCAAAGCTCTTGATCGAGTAGGTATATGTTGTATATGTAGTATAACGACTCTATTTTAAGCTCTTGATCGAGTAGGTATATGTTGTATATGTAGTGTAACGGCTCTATTCAAAGCTCTTGATCGAGTAGGTATATGTTGTATATGTGTAACGGCTCTATTTTAAGCTCTTGATCGAGTAGGTATATGTTGTATATGTAGTGTAACGACTCTATTCAAAGCTCTTGATCGAGTAGGTATATGTTGTATATGTAGTGTAACGGCTCTATTCAAAGCTCTTGATCGAGTAGGTATATGTTGTATATGTAGTGTAACGACTCTATTTTAAGCTCTTGATCGAGTAGGTATATGTTGTATATGTAGTGTAACGGCTCTATTCAAAGCTCTTGATCGAGTAGGTATATGTTGTATATGTAGTGTAACGGCTCTATTCAAAGCTCTTGATCGAGTAGGTATATGTTGTATATGTAGTGTAACGACTCTATTCAAAGCTCTTGATCGAGTAGGTATATGTTGTATATGTAGTGTAACGGCTCTATTCAAAGCTCTTGATCGAGTAGGTATATGTTGTATATGTGTAACGGCTCTATTTTAAGCTCTTGATCGAGTAGGTATATGTTGTATATGTAGTGTAACGGCTCTATTCAAAGCTCTTGATCGAGTAGGTATATGTTGTATATGTAGTATAACGACTCTATTTTAAGCTCTTGATCGAGTAGGTATATGTTGTATATGTAGTGTAACGGCTCTATTTTAAGCTCTTGATCGAGTAGGTATATGTTGTATATGTAGTGTAACGGCTCTATTCAAAGCTCTTGATCGAGTAGGTATATGTTGTATATGTTAACGGCTCTATTTTAAAGCTCTTGATCGAGTAGGATATGTTGTATATGTAGTGTAACGGCTCTATCAAAGCTCTTGATCGAGTAGGTATATGTTGTATATGTAGTGTAACGACTCTATTTTAAGCTCTTGATCGAGTAGGTATATGTTGTATATGTAGTAAACGACTCTATTTTAAGCTCTTGATCGAGTAGTATATGTTGTATATGTAGTGTAACGGCTCTATTTTAAGCTCTTGATCGAGTAGGTATATGTTGTATATGTAGTGTAACGGCTCTATTCAAAGCTCTTGATCGAGTAGGTATATGTTGTATATGTGTAACGGCTCTATTTTAAGCTCTTGATCGAGTAGGTATATGTTGTATATGTAGTGTAACGGCTCTATTCAAAGCTCTTGATCGAGTAGGTATATGTTTGTATATGTAGTGTAACGACTCTATTTTAAGCTCTTGATCGAGTAGGTATATGTTGTATGTAGTGTAACGGCTCTATTCAAAGCTCTTGATCGAGTAGGTATATGTTGTATATGTGTAACGGCTCTATCCAAAGCTCTTGATCGAGTAGGTATATGTTGTATATGTAGTGTAACGGCTCTATTTAAGCTCTTGATCGAGTAGGTATATGTTGTATATGTAGTGTAACGGTTCTATTCAAAGCTCTTGATCGAGTAGGTATATGTTGTATGTATAGTATAACGACTCTATTTCAAAGCTCTTGATCGAGTAGGTATATGTTGTATATGTAGTATAACGACTCTATTTTAAAGCTCTTGATCGAGTAGGTATATGTTGTATATGTAGTGTAAGGGCTCTATTCAAAGCTCTTGATCGAGTAGGTATATGTTGTAATATGTGTAACGGCTCTATCCAAAGCTCTTGATCGAGTAGGTATATGTTGTATATATAGTATAACGACTCTATTTTAAGCTCTTGATCGAGTAGGTATATGTTGTATGTATAGTATAACGACTCTATTCAAAGCTCTTGATCGAGTAGGTATATGTTGTATATAGTAGTATAACGACTCTATTTTAAGCTCTTGATCGAGTAGGTATATGTTGTATATGTAGTGTAACGGCTCTATTCAAAGCTCTTGATCGAGTAGGTATATGTTTGTATATGTAGTGTAACGGCTCTATTCAAAGCTCTTGATCGAGTAGGTATATGTTGTATATAGTGTAACGACTCTAATTCAAAGCTCTTGATCGAGTAGGTATATGTTGTATATGTAGTGTAACGGCTCTATTCAAAGCTCTTGATCGAGTAGGTATATGTTGTTATATGTAGGTAACGGCTCTATTCAAAGCTCTTGATCGAGTAGGTATATGTTGTATATGTGTAACGGCTCTATTTAAGCTCTTGATCGAGTAAGTGTATATTTCTGATAGATTATGTAAGTAGTGTAACGGCTCTATTCAAAGCTCTTGATCGAGTAGGTATATGTTGTATATTAGTGTAACGACTCTATTTTAAGCTCTTGATCGAGTAGGTATATGTTTATATGTAGTGTAACGGCTCTATTCAAAGCTCTTGATCGAGTAGGTATATGTTGTATATGTAGTATAACGACTCTATTCAAAGCTCTTGATCGAGTAGGTATATGTTGTATATGTAGTGTAACGGCTCTATTCAAAGCTCTTGATCGAGTAGGTATATGTTGTATATGTGTAACGGCTCTATTTTAAGCTCTTGATCGAGTAGGTATATGTTGTATATGTAGTGTAACGGCTCTATTCAAAGCTCTTGATCGAGTAGGTATATGTTGTATATGTAGTATAACGACTCTATTTTAAGCTCTTGATCGAGTAGGTATATGTTGTATATGTAGTGTAACGGCTCTATTCAAAGCTCTTGATCGAGTAGGTATATGTTGTATATGTGTAACGGCTCTATTTTAAGCTCTTGATCGAGTAGGTATATGTTGTATATGTAGTGTAACGGCTCTATTCAAAGCTCTTGATCGAGTAGGTATATGTTGTATATGTAGTATAACGACTCTATTTTAAGCTCTTGATCGAGTAGGTATATGTTGTATATGTAGTGTAACGGCTCTATTTTAAGCTCTTGATCGAGTAGGTATATGTTGTATATGTAGTGTAACGGCTCTATTCAAAGCTCTTGATCGAGTAGGTATATGTTGTATATGTGTAACGGCTCTATTTTAAGCTCTTGATCGAGTAGGTATATGTTGTATATGTAGTGTAACGGCTCTAATTCAAAGCTCTTGATCGAGTAGGTATATGTTGTATATGTAGTGTAACGACTCTATTTTAAGCTCTTGATCGAGTAGGTATATGTTGTATATGTAGTATAACGACTCTATTTTAAGCTCTTGATCGAGTAGGTATATGTTGTATATGTAGTGTAACGGCTCTATTTAAGCTCTTGATCGAGTAGGTATATGTTGTATATGTAGTGTAACGCTCTATTCAAAGCTCTTGATCGAGTAGGTATATGTTGTATATGTGTAACGGCTCTATTTTAAGCTCTTGATCGAGTAGGTATATGTTGTATATGTAGTGTAACGGCTCTATTCAAAGCTCTTGATCGAGTAGGTATATGTTGTATATGTAGTGTAACGACTCTATTTAAGCTCTTGATCGAGTAGGTATATGTTGTATATGTAGTGTAACGGCTCTATTCAAAGCTCTTGATCGAGTAGGTATATGTTGTATATGTGTAAACGGCTCTATCCAAAGCTCTTGATCGAGTAGGTATATGTTGTATATGTAGTGTAACGGCTCTATTTTAAGCTCTTGATCGAGTAGGTATATGTTGTATATGTAGTGTAACGGTTCTATTCAAAGCTCTTGATCGAGTAGGTATATGTTGTATGTATAGTATAACGACTCTATTCAAAGCTCTTGATCGAGTAGGTATATGTTGTATATGTAGTATAACGACTCTATTTTAAGCTCTTGATCGAGTAGGTATATGTTGTATATGTAGTGTAACGGCTCTATTCAAAGCTCTTGATCGAGTAGGTATATGTTGTATATGTGTAACGGCTCTATCCAAAGCTCTTGATCGAGTAGGTATATGTTGTATATATAGTATAACGACTCTATTTTAAGCTCTTGATCGAGTAGGTATATGTTGTATGTATAGTATAACGACTCTATTCAAAGCTCTTGATCGAGTAGGTATATGTTGTATATGTAGTATAACGACTCTATTTTAAGCTCTTGATCGAGTAGGTATATGTTGTATATGTAGTGTAACGGCTCTATTCAAAGCTCTTGATCGAGTAGGTATATGTTGTATATGTTTTAACGGCTCTATCCAAAGCTCTTGATCGAGTAGGTATATGTTGTATATATAGTATAACGACTCTATTTAAGCTCTTGATCGAGTAGGTATATGTTGTATATGTAGTGTAAGCTCTTGATCGAGTAGGTATATGTTGTATATGTAGTAACGGCTCTATTCAAAGCTCTTGATCGAGTAGGTATATGTTGTAATATGTGTAACGGCTCTATTTTAAGCTCTTGATCGAGTAGGTATATGTTGTATATGTAGTGTAACGGCTCTATTCAAAGCTCTTGATCGAGTAGGTATATGTTGTATATGTAGTTAACGACTCTATTTTAAGCTCTTGATCGAGTAGGTATATGTTGTATATGTAGTTAACGGCTCTATTTTAAGCTCTTGATCGAGTAGGTATATATGTTGTATATGTAGTGTAACGGCTCTATTTAAGCTCTTGATCGAGTAGGTATATGTTGTATATTAGTGTAACGGCTCTATTTCAAAGCTCTTGATCGAGTAGGTATATGTTGTATATGTATGTAACGGCTCTATTCAAAGCTCTTGATCGAGTAGGTATATGTTGTATATGTAGTGTAACGACTCTATTTTAAGCTCTTGATCGAGTAGGTATATGTTGTATATGTAGTATAACGACTCTATTTTAAGCTCTTGATCGAGTAGGTATATGTTGTATATGTAGTGTAACGGCTCTATTTTAAGCTCTTGATCGAGTAGGTATATGTTGTATATGTAGTGTAACGGCTCTATTCAAAGCTCTTGATCGAGTAGGTATATGTTGTATATGTGTAACGGCTCTATTTTAAGCTCTTGATCGAGTAGGTATATGTTGTATATATAGTGTAACGGCTCTATTCAAAGCTCTTGATCGAGTAGGTATATGTTGTATATGTAGTGTAACGACTCTATTTTAAGCTCTTGATCGAGTAGGTATATGTTGTATATGTAGTGTAACGGCTCTATTCAAAGCTCTTGATCGAGTAGGTATATGTTGTATATGTGTAACGGCTCTATCCAAAGCTCTTGATCGAGTAGGTATATGTTGTATATGTAGTGTAACGGCTCTATTTTAAGCTCTTGATCGAGTAGGTATATGTTGTATATGTAGTGTAACGGTTCTATTCAAAGCTCTTGATCGAGTAGGTATATGTTGTATGTATAGTATAACGACTCTATTCAAAGCTCTTGATCGAGTAGGTATATGTTGTATATGTAGTATAACGACTCTATTTTAAGCTCTTGATCGAGTAGGTATATGTTGTATATGTAGTGTAACGGCTCTATTCAAAGCTCTTGATCGAGTAGGTATATGTTGTATATGTAGTGTAACGACTCTATTTTAAGCTCTTGATCGAGTAGGTATATGTTGTATATGTAGTGTAACGGCTCTATTCAAAGCTCTTGATCGAGTAGGTATATGTTGTATATGTGTAACGGCTCTATCCAAAGCTCTTGATCGAGTAGGTATATGTTGTATATGTAGTGTAACGGCTCTATTTTAAGCTCTTGATCGAGTAGGTATATGTTGTATATGTAGTGTAACGGTTCTATTCAAAGCTCTTGATCGAGTAGGTATATGTTGTATGTATAGTATAACGACTCTATTCAAAGCTCTTGATCGAGTAGGTATATGTTGTATATGTAGTATAACGACTCTATTTTAAGCTCTTGATCGAGTAGGTATATGTTGTATATGTAGTGTAACGGCTCTATTCAAAGCTCTTGATCGAGTAGGTATATGTTGTATATGTGTAACGGCTCTATCCAAAGCTCTTGATCGAGTAGGTATATGTTGTATATATAGTATAACGACTCTATTTTAAGCTCTTGATCGAGTAGGTATATGTTGTATGTAGAGTATAACGACTCTATTCAAAGCTCTTGATCGAGTAGGTATATGTTGTATATGTAGTATAACGACTCTTTTTAAGCTCTTGATCGAGTAGGTATATGTTGTATATGTAGTGTAACGGCTCTATTCAAAGCTCTTGATCGAGTAGGTATATGTTGTATATGTGTAACGGCTCTATCCAAAGCTCTTGATCGAGTAGGTATATGTTGTATATATAGTATAACGACTCTATTTTAAGCTCTTGATCGAGTAGGTATATGTTGTATATGTAGTATAACGACTCTATTCAAAGCTCTTGATCGAGAAGGTATATGTTGTATATGTAGTGTAACGACTCTATTTTAAGCTCTTGATCGAGTAGGTATATGTTGTATATGTAGTATAACGACTCTATTTTAAGCTCTTGATCGAGTAGGTATATGTTGTATATGTAGTGTAACGGCTCTATTTTAAGCTCTTGATCGAGTAGGTATATGTTGTATATGTAGTGTAACGGCTCTATTCAAAGCTCTTGATCGAGTAGGTATATGTTGTATATGTGTAACGGCTCTATTTTAAGCTCTTGATCGAGTAGGTATATGTTGTATATATAGTGTAACGGCTCTATTCAAAGCTCTTGATCGAGTAGGTATATGTTGTATATGTAGTGTAACGACTCTATTTTAAGCTCTTGATCGAGTAGGTATATGTTGTATATGTAGTGTAACGGCTCTATTCAAAGCTCTTGATCGAGTAGGTATATGTTGTATATGTGTAACGGCTCTATCCAAAGCTCTTGATCGAGTAGGTATATGTTGTATATGTAGTGTAACGGCTCTATTTTAAGCTCTTGATCGAGTAGGTATATGTTGTATATGTAGTGTAACGGTTCTATTCAAAGCTCTTGATCGAGTAGGTATATGTTGTATGTATAGTATAACGACTCTATTCAAAGCTCTTGATCGAGTAGGTATATGTTGTATATGTAGTATAACGACTCTATTTTAAGCTCTTGATCGAGTAGGTATATGTTGTATATGTAGTGTAACGGCTCTATTCAAAGCTCTTGATCGAGTAGGTATATGTTGTATATGTGTAACGGCTCTATCCAAAGCTCTTGATCGAGTAGGTATATGTTGTATATATAGTAACTACAATCTCGCGTTATTCCTTAATCAAATTCATTACACAATGAAAGTTATAATTTACGATGACACGAGGTCCCACAATAAAGTGCACAGGTAAATTAAATAAAAACTTGATAGAAATCGTGTTCTCATGATCCTAGCTAAAAAATGTAATTATAAGTAATGAATGCTTCTTTTTGTAACTTCATAGGGTTGTAAAAGCGTTGACCGTGTGCACATTTTTAGAATGAAGCGTTAACGCACCACATTTTTAGAATGAAGCGTTAACGCGCTTCATACAAAATGTACTTCGGTCTACGCTTTTACACCCAATAAAGTTACAAAAAGAAGCATTCAATTTCTAAGTAAAGCGTTAATTTTGTTTAATATTTGACTTAACATATTTAATAAAGCAGTGTATTAACAGGTTGAACAAATACTATCCAAGAACAGATTTTTAACTGGAGACCGTCTTACTGAAGCAGACATTCGCCTTTTTACAACACTTATCAGATTTGACATGGTTTATGTTGGACATTTCAAGGTATTTGGTATTTTATATTTTTTCAACTATTTTCTTTCCTTGAAAAAAGAAAATGGGTATAAAAACAACCTGTGATAGGAATGGAAAAGCTAGAACATGTAATATTATTCAAAATATAATCAGAGAATGATTTTATTTTTCAATTGTGCAAATAAACAGGCAATTAAGAGGACTCGAGGGTATATATAATTATTTTTTTTCTAAAATATAGGATTTCGCTGTTTTTTTTCTATAAATGAACTTAATCATATACTTTATACAGAAACAGAATAAAAATGGGGTCACCGTTCATTTAAGCCCATAATATGCCTTCGAAAAAAGCACTCATTTTTGTTACGGTACTTTTTTCTGTTAACTAATAGAAATCATAGAGAAAAAATTATGCCCAAGCTGAATAAAGTTTTAATGGTTCGTCACGGAGATATTAAGCAGGCTGAATGTGAATGTATATGGACACACAAGACATTGTCTGACAAATAGAAAAGAATTTAGGAATAATGTTTTTTCGTATGGACTTTATTTTTCCATTTTATTATTTAGTGCAACAAAAAGCGGATTGTAGACTATCCTAACATGTGGGGGTATGTGAAGGATATTTACCAGACCGCGGGTATATCAGAAACAGTGGATCCTCAACATATAATGTGCCATTATCAGGTATTATCTTTTTATTTTTGTATTCATTTATTGCATTCACACTGCCAGTTCTTTCTTTCCTACTTTCTGATGAAGAATATTTAAAGTATTTTTTTTATCCTTCGAAATTCTAAAAAAAAATATCGAAGTAATATTGATGAAAAGTAAAAACGTAAGTTTGTTGCATTATTATCCATATGCTATTGTTTTCAGTATATTTTGTTGCTAAAGTCATAGTTTTATAGATAAACGGAAAATGAAATTGACGATTAAAAAGACGTGCCATGTCTACCCACTGCTGTTAATAGTTAATCAATAATACATCAAAGTACTAAAATAAACTTCATTACTATTAAAAAACCTTCATGGCCTATCCAAAAACTTCAATGTTTTATAAAAAATCTCTATTTCATTGCTTCATTGCTTATTTCAAAACTTCAGTGTCTATTCCAGAACTTCAGTGCCTATTCCAGAACTTCAGTGCCTATAACAAAACATCAGCATCTTTTCCAGAACTTCAATGCCAATAACAAAACATTAGTATCTTTTTCAGATATTTAGTGCCTATAACAAAACATCAGTATCTTTTCCAGAACTTTAGTGCCCATAAAAAACCATCAGTATCATTTCCAGAACTTCAGTGCATATTCCAAAAATTCAATGTCCATTCAAAAACTTCATTAAAATTGAGTATGGAAATGGGGAATATGGCAAAGAGACAACAACCCGACCAAAGAGCAGACTCCAAAACTTCAGTGTACATTTTAAAAGAACTTCAGCTCCTGTAGTCCATATACTTCTATCGCCGGAGATCTCTACGATCTAATCTCAATGGAACAATTTTCGATAAATGTCATATTCATAACTTATAATATATAAGACATATTGAATGAAAGCCATTAATTCATTCCTAATTTTGTAATTGATGGAGGAAAGCTTAAAAGATAACGTCAAACAAACTATTCAGCAGGTGTAAATGAAGTATAACTAAGCTATTGTTAGTCTTGGTTTTTTTTCCAGCAAAGTCATACATCTATCAACCCATACGGAATAGTATCAATAGGACCTGATATTGACTTCAACGAACCACATGGAAGAAAGTAATACAGATGGAGAACAAGCACACCAGAACTAATAACTGTAATTCATTGCATAATGTAGACCATATATCTATGTTTCAAATATTTGTGTTATAAGCTTTATTATTTGACAATATAGTAATTGTTTCAAAAGAAACAGATTGTTACATTGCATCTGAATACACAAATAGACCTTTTGATCAAGATCCACACATATTCAACAAACACGTAGGTCCGTCGTCATCTACCATCATTCTTTAACAATTTCGACACATTTAAAGCACATAGGTTCGTCGTGAATTCATGTAGCATCTGTTGTATAAATTAACACCTCAAAGAGTAAATGCCAAACCAGACAGTTTTTGTAGTAAATGTCTGGAATAAATATAATAACCTATTGACATAACTATGTTGGTACTCTTAAACTGTCTCAGAATTTTAAGTAGAAGAAAAGATTTTTCACACTGAAGAATCATCACGAAAGTGAGATACTGATTTCCATGCGTACGTGTGTTTCTGGAATAACATAAAGTCACCATTTAGAGTAACATTTGAACACCAAACTCAAACACATGGATGAAGATGCCTTGCTAATCTTTCAGTTTAGTGTAAAAGAACCTATATTACCATTTGTTCACAATTTGATTTGGACACCATATCATACAAAGACACTTGGCCATTATCATAATACATGTAATTTCACGATGGTTGTTTGGTGTAAGTTGTCAATTTTTTTTTAACTTGAAGCTTATCTACTGTGATAACTAGACAATCAAATCTAAGGTTATGATTTGGGAATTCTGTTCATATGTAGATGTGCTCGACTCCGAGGTTAATTTTCATAAGTTTTCGTACCGATGGTATTTTATTCTCTCCGGTTACACGGCTTCTTGCATTAATAAAAACATTACCTCCATGATATTACCAAGGTTAATAAACAAAACCAAAATATACAACGAATAAACAAAAACGAAAAGTACACTCAATAAAATTATTACAGTAAAGCAAATACAATTCGCTAAAGTGCAATTTGCGATACGATTGTTAGATCAATGCTTTGACCTTTTTAAAGATATGTCTCTATATTTTGAGCAAATACTTTTATCGTACCCGATTCATTTTTCCAGCAACAACTTTACTTTAGATATTTGCGCTCCATCATATAACATAAAAGTTCCCAATTTGCACCTATTTTCACCATTTTGACACAAATTTCAATTTGTTTTTATTTTGTAAATACTCCTAATTAAGTTCCACTTATTTTATTATGAAAGCATGCTGAATCGTCTGATCATAGACAATGGATTTCAACCCACCTCCTAACGATCCAAGATTCTGTAATGATGAGCTCCTATATTGCAACAATGATTAACTACACATGAGTAAACATAGAATAACTAATATCTTGATTTATTCTTCACATGGTTTGTTTTGCAATTCACAGTAGTTCATGTTTGTTATGTGTTTTTTAAGAAATGGTTGTCAGTGACAATTCTCATCTCTAAAAGTTGAGTTTTGGTACACGTCGCATGCAACTTTTCTGTAAATTTTACTTTTTCACTGCAGACTTCACATATTCATATACAATGTGATCGTTTTGTGTATTTAAAAGAATATTTAGCTATATTGAAAGAAGGGCTTAATGATAAATAAAGTAAGTTCAAAATTCTTAGTCTATAGGAAAACCTATAAGATATCCGGTTATCCGTCGACTTTTATGTACAATGGGTGCATTATTGGTACTGTAACGTTGCCATTTGATTCTAAAGTGCACTACACATTTGTCTCATACTGTACGCAAATAAATATAAACCTGATCATCCCACGCGTATAAGAAATTTTCGTTTTTAACACGTGTCAAACAATTATATCAGAAAATGTAGTCATCACCAACGACAGCCCAAAGGTACCGACTAAGAAACTTTCGGTAAGGTAGCTTTCATTTTAAGACTCGTGCAAATCACAAAATTACATGAAAATAAAAAAGAGTTATTAGATTGCCAATAAGACAGCTATCAAACAAAGACAGGTCACCGTTTGGCATTCAAAAATGAGTAACATCTATACTTCATAGTAGGCTATAAATGCTCCTGATGGAAAAAAAAGAGATGCGGAAGATTCCAAAAGGATAGCGAAACGTATAAGTGAAAAAAACCCAGAGAAAGTTGATAAAATAAGCTAGTACACCAAGAGTTACAAGTTGTGAATTTAAAGCAAATCCCTTCGAAAATTTAACTGACTTCTTTATGAAATGGTTGACCGTTATGGAACTCAGGTGAAGATGTTCATGTTGCAATTGTCGTAACCACAATCCCGTTCTCTTTTCTAGAATGTGACCTACCGAATTCGGGTTTTGCTTACACGAGACACAAGAAAAGATAATTTCACTCACCTCTTTCTTCTATCACCGGAATTATGATAGTATATGCAAGCTTTAGAATATCGTAACAAAAAAGCAGATATACTCCATATGTAAGCGCTGCTGCGATGTTGCTGCATAAAAATGGAAAACAATCTTAAAGGAATAACTAACGGCCTGATTAAAAAAAAAAAGATAATTTATGGCGGACTGCTACAACAAACAAACATCACTGAACTACAGGCTTCGGATTCATAAAAGGCACATGAAGAATGCTGTGGTGTAACCAAATGTTTGTGATGGTTCTTATCTTATCTTAGATAGTTTACATAAATTACAGTTCGCTAGAAAAAGGTATTAGTAATTGACAACCTTGACAAAATGTTACAAAAAGATATGATTGAATCCCACCAAAGTCTTTTGGCTTTTAAAAGATCGTCTTAGTGAATAACAGTAGTTATCGTTTTTGCGTTACTACGGACGTTTATATAGTGTGACGCTTAACATATACGCATATTCTTAGATTCACGATTCGCTAGACCAGTGTCTAACGGGAAATGAATGTTATAGTACGTTGGACTGTTGTTTGGGAGAATGGTAAGTAGAATTGATCGAAATTTTGAACACAACACAGTGTCTGCAACCAGCTACATTTAAAAATCATTACACACAAATAAAATGTTTTTTTTTTTCAAATAGAAATAGCTGTGATATACATACGTCTTATACGTAACAACTACACATCATTGATATCGAAGTAATGATCCTTCATTAGGCATATTTTATGTTGCAATGTCAGGTTTTGTCCACTATGTCTCCATAGTTCATAACAATTTTCAAGATAATTTACTTTGACCACAACTACTGATCCAGATTTTTTTGAATCCAGGGAATATAATGATGTGTACCTTTTGATTGAAGAACATTTTGGATCGTATATTACAGCCAATATTTTTCTAAATCTTTTAGTTCCGACAAATGCACGAAATCAACGTATTTTGACTGTACATGTATATCCATAATGTGATGAACAAAAAAAGTAAAATAAATTCATTTGGTTAGCAACATCCTTTAAAGCACAGTTTGAACAAAACATGTGATAATGTAAAATGACTTCAATAACGAAATGAGTACTATTTTGTTTTAGTATGTCGGGCCTTTAGATCACCGAGGCTACAGTTTTTAATAAACTATTATTATTGATGGCCAACTGTTAGAAAGCTGGTATTTCTTTTACAGGCTAGCTCAAAGAATTTAACTAAGAAATTGTTTAAATTTCCTAATGCGGAATGGAAGTTAAGATTACAAATTATCATTGCATAACAGTTGTAATTATGTGCTTATTATGACCTTATTGTATTGTTCTATGTTTGTTTACTGTCATTATTGTAATTGTATATTATGTCATTTTGCTATAGGATTTTGTTTGCTTCTGCAATACAATATATTCATTCATTCATTCAATAACAAGATGTTGCATTTTGCATTTTGCTTTATGATAATGTATAAGATTGTCTCATTTTTTCAAGTATAAAATTTAGGGATTCTTTTATGGTCAATTTCAACTAGGGTTTGACGGCTTTCAACTTTTGACCCTATGAGTGAGACAAATACAGGGAAAATTGGCCTTAACACTTTTATTGAAGCATACCTTATTTACTAAATCGTTTTATTTAAGCATCATCAAGCTTTTCGATACATATCTTTTTGCGTTATTATGCTGGTTTACTGACTCATTGTCGTTTACCAAACAACTTCTTTTACTCGTTCTTAAAACTAACTGCGAGCACATAAAAGTACTCCGTTTAATATGTTTCAAATCTTATGTTTTATAAAATAATACTTTTCGTCTATTCAATGCATTTAAAGAGCCCTATTTTTCAATATAATATGACTTATTAACATTTCTGATATACAAACGCCTGTATGTAAACTGTCTCACTCAACACCTCAGGTACAGAATACAAAAGACTTTATTAGTAGTCTTATTTGATACGTACATCTAGATATGATTCACTGCTCTAACATTGGATTAGTTGATATAATTATAATATGTATAATTGTTGTATATAATAATTGTTTTAACCATATACAAAGTATTGTCATTTAAATAATGTTTCTGTGCATATAAATTTTAACAGTCATTGTAATGAAATTATAGTACAAATTTGCAGTTAGCTTATACATACCACCTGTATGTATGTACCTGATTTGAGACAATTGCATGTCGTAAACAAAGTTATATCAAATTATTCCGATTTAAGCAGGGATAGTGCTAATTTTTTTTAACATGGTTTATATTTGATTTTGTATCTGCTATCAAACTATCAAATGGAAAAGAAAGAAAGAGAAAACTTTTACAGGAATACGATTTTAATAGTGGATTTCATAAAATGTGCATTTGTAGAATTGCTAGAACTCAATCTGACGAAGAAACATTTGTCGTTTGAAGAATTTCTGAACCAAAACCAACACAACTTGTATCATCTCTGCTACAACAAAGCACGATGTTGTCAATGTATACGAGGTAACACACTTCTCCAAAACCCTGTGCTCTTTCCAAAACAACTAGAAGTTTTATTCGAAAAATCTGGTACCAAACTGCCTTGCCATAATCATGGACGAAATGCTGAGTTTTGTTGTAGCAAAGCGAAGTTTGAAATCAGCACAAATATACTGGATGTGACCTTGGCGAGATGTCTGCTAATAAATGTCTGCGCTGACGTTTTCTGGTACAGCTGTTTAACATTCTCTGGGATAACCCTTGAGGATTTTCTTAATATGAACAAACATAATATTTACCATCTAACTATAGGCCAAAATTCACATTGCTGCCAATGTCCTCCTGGATATGTAATTCCTATGGACCAACAAGTCACACTAAATCACTTGACTTCCTTATTCAGTGCAACGCATTCTAAATGTGTGTCCTGTAGTAGTCATACTACTTGTATTTCTAGAATATGTGAACTGACAGCCATAAAAAGAATTAGTACAGGGGACCTTGACCAGTACGTTGCAGATGTTCTACTCCAAAAATTTTGTGCTGTACGTAAAGCCATTGATATCCTAATAGGTAAAAGAAACACAACGTACGGACATGCTAGTGAAACAAAGATGTCAGACGAGGATTATAACAAATGTCGATCGGAAACAGAACCAGCGTTACTACAATTAGCTACAGTATGTCAAAAAGAGGAGGAAACTAAACAAAAACTTCATGATCTCCAACAGAGGCCTTTAGATGAGGTATTGTTTTTAAACAAGATGCCACCCATAAGGCTAATTTAGGCCATTATAGAAAATCTGAATATTTATATATGGGATAAAATCTCTAATTTGACATTAAACTTAAATAGATCATATCATAGGGAACATGTTTATTAAGTTTCAAGTTAATTGGACTTTAACTTCATCAAAAACTACCTCGATCAAAAACTTTAACCTGAGACGGACGAACGGACGAACGAACGAACGAACGAACGAACGGATGCACAGACCAAAAAACATAATGCCCATTAATGGGGAATAAAAAGTACACAATCATATTAAATAATGATAATAATTACATAACATGTAGGTTTCATAAAAATCCGTTATTTCGATTGGTAGACAACAATTGCAAGACATTTCAAATTTTAATTTCAAATAAAATGCGACATTCATGACTTCACATGATAAAGTGTCAATATTGCACGGAAAAACAAACGAAAAGTTTGATTAAACTCGTAATTATATGCTTGTAGGTTAAAAATGTAATTATAAAAGTTGCATGTTTTTTTTAATTTCAAATAAAATGCGACATTCATGACTTAACATGATAAAGTGTCAATATTGCACGGAAAAACAAACGAAAAGTTTGATTAAACTCGTAATTTCATGCTTGTAGGTTAAAAATGTAATTATAAGAATTGCATGTTTTTTTTAATTTCAAATAAATGCGACATTCATGACTTCACATGATAAAGTGTCAATATTGCACGGAAAAACAAACGAAAAGTTTGATTAAACTCGTAATTTCATGCTTGTAGGTTAAAAATGTAATTATAAGAATTGCATGTTTTTTTTTGTAATTCTATATCAGTCTATGGAAGAAGAGATTCGATAAAAGCTTTTCTTATATCAACGAGCGATATTGTCTTATATCAACGAGTTGCATTGTGGGAAATTTCAGACGAATGTTAGCATTTGTACGAAGAAAGGCAGATTTCTCTGTATAAAGTAATGACTCTTTTCTTAAAACAGGGTGACATTTAACATGACATACGTCTGGTGTATAATTTTCATGAGTTATTTTATGTAATAACAAGCAAGGTGTGTTTAAACGAGAAAATTGAATTATTGAATAAATGAAACATAAATGCACGATTTATCATTTGTATATGTACACATTCTATAAATATCATGTAGCAAATTCAGTGGAATGCAATTGAGATGAATTCAATTGTTTGCTACGCCAAAATCACCTATAAGTCAACGATACTGCTATATTTTAAAATATCAATGCGATATTTGTCTTATATCATAGCGATGATTTTTTTAATATCAAATATTTATGAATGCGATACTTTTCTAATATAACTGCTATAGTTTTCTAATATAGAATTAATACGATGACACGTCACAATGCATGTCAAGAAAACTGCAAACATAATTCACAAACTTAGATCATGACCAGTTCAATATTTTAGGATCAACATCACTAAAATTTCGTAACTGTCACACAATTAACGCTTACATGAACTTATCATTCCGAAAATGTTGCTTGACCCTATTGATAGTTGAAAGTGTTAACAACCTGTTCAGTCTATTGTTTTCAATCACATGGTTTAACCAACTAACTAACATGTTTAACCCCGCCACATTATTTATGTATGTGCCTTTCCCAAGTCAGGAGCCTGTAATTCAGTGGTTGTCAATTGGTTATGTGTTACATATTTGTTTTTCGTTCATTTTTCTTTTATATAACAAGGCCGTTATTTTCACGTTTGAATTGTTTTACATTGTCTTATCGGGGCCTTTTATAGCTGACTATGCGGTATGGGCTTTGCTCATTGTTGAAGGCCGTACGGCGACCTATAATTGTTAATGTCTGCGTTATTTTGGTCTCTTGTGGACAGTTGTCTCATTTGCAATCTTACCACATCTTCTTTTTTATAATTCTATTTGAAGTGATGATGCAATGGCGGAATTTAAAAGCGGTTGCAAATACGTCTACCGACCTATTAGATTCTAATTTACTGGTCACACTGCTATAGTCTACCCACCTTGGTAATATCGAAATAGACAAAAAATATCATTACTTAAAAGAAACATTCATTCAAACAATTCAATCCAATACAGCTCCAAATTACAATGAATATTCAAATGGTAAAATCAATAATCCAAACAAATTAAAATGTACAAATGCTGATGTCCCGCTCTTTGAAGATACCAACTGAGTAGCCTCAGACTATAAAATTGGACAACTTCAGATACAACGAAAATCAAAAATCTTGTCAAACAGAAAATATATTTATTATTAACATAGCAAAAGATATTGAGAAGGAAGACAGTTCTTTTTGGATATCAAAGACTTTTCACCGTTGGTAAATCGATATCTCTATGAACATAATCAGCTCGCCGCGTGGACGCTCTTTTACATCGCGATGACCGTGAGAGTATTCCGATGTATTGTTGCCACAGAGATTTGACTTTCGTTTTTGGCTAGTAACCGATCGTATAAATACGCGAACTTTTCTTAGTGCAAAATAACATTCCGTATCGCTTGTTATAAATTCATTTCTTCAATGAGTACCAAAAAAAATGTTAAGAACACAAATAAATAAGATGTAAATGTCTTTTGACGTTAGAAATGTGTATATTCGTTCATTCGTTCATTGTTTATTAATTTACGTTTTTTGATTGAGTTAAGTCTGCCAATTGATATTTTATCGTGTGTTTTTCTATGTTGTGATGTTATGCTATTGTTTCAGAAAAAGGGAGAAGGTTTGGATCCATTAAAACGTTTAATCCCGCTGCAAATGTTTGCACCTGTCCAAATTCAGGAATCTGATGTACAGTAGTTGTCGTTTGTTTATGTAATATATACTGTTTTCTCGTTTCTCGTTTTTTTTATATAGATAAGACCGTTGGTTTTCCCGTTTGAATGGTTTTACACTAGTAATTTTGGGGCCCTTTATAGCTTGTTGTTCGGTATGAGCCAAGGCTCCGTGTTGAAGGCCGTACATTGACCTATAATCATGGTTTACTTTTTTTTTAAATTGTTATTTGGATGGAGAGTTGTCTCATTGGCACTCACACCACATCTTCCTATATCTATATATCTTTTCTATATTCATAAATTTAGATTGTTCAGTTGGAGGACTGGAAAGCAGTTATTTATAAGGGGAAATTTTAAAGATTTATAGATATAAGAAGATGGTGCATGATTTCGAATGAGACAACTTTCCATCAAATTAATAATTTGTTTAAAGTAAACCATTATAGATCAAAGTAGGTCCTTAAACACGGAGCCTTGGCTCACAGCGAACACCACGCTATATAGGAACAAGAACATTGCTAGTGTTAAACCATTCAAACAGGAAAACCAACGGTCTAATTTAAAAAAAAAAAAAGGAGATTCAAAAGTACAGGTCAATCATTTTGATACTTAGCTATTTGATTATTTGATTACGGCATTGTTTATTAAACTCTTATTTGATTAGATTTGCTTCCAAAACCAATTGAGAAATTTGTAAGATGTTACCAAAAACAATTTGAATTTAAGCAATGGTCTTAAAACTGCTTATTTACATACAATACTACTAAGAAGTAAAATTAAAAAAAATACTGAACTCCGAGGAAAATTCAAATCAGAAAGTCCCTTATCAAATGGTATAATCAAATGATAAAACACACCAAACGAATGGATAACAACTGTCATATTTCTGACTCGGTACTGGCATTTTCAAATTTTGAAAATGGTGGATTGAACCTGGTTTTATAGCACTTCACCTCTCACGTGTATGACAGTCTCATCAAATTCTGTCATATTTACAACGATGCGTGAACAAAACAGACATAATAGGTAAAATTGTCAAAATATGGGTACAACAGTCTAATATTAATACTAATCGGTACTAATATTGATAGAACAAAAACACCGCTATGATATTTTAAAAGTATCGCATTGATATCTTAAAAGTATCGCATTGTTTATTTATGTATATAAGAAAAACACAGCACTATAAATTTTACACTGACATAAGCTTAAGCTTCTAACTAACTTCTGCATGTATATTTAGACTCAATTGTTGTTTATATTTGAACAATACAAATTAAAATTAGTATTTTCTTAATTTTTCGTTGCCGAAAACAACATTTTCCGCATGGAATGTCTGCATATTTACAATTGATATTAGACAATATCGCTATGTGAAGCTTTCAATTAAATGTGTCCTACAATAATTTGAAATCCAATTCAACACAGAGGTAACTCACACTTCAAACTTTCAAGTTCAAGTCGCTTTGCCGGTTGTCATTAACGACACACCTGTGCATTGCCAAAATGACAAACACGAATGGGATAGATATGTTGAGGGGGTTGTTGTATCAACAATTACAGAAAATAAAGAGGAAAGAAATCTTACAATTACAGGAATAATTTGTCCATCTGTGTAATTTTAACATTATAATTAGAGAAGTACAAAGATTAACCCAGTAGACACACTTATTATTTTCAAATTGTTAGATGATTTGGCAAGAAATATTGAATAGGACAAACTATTCGGATGGACTGCTTACAAGCATATAGATTAACGAAAATACATTAAATAAACCATCTAAACATAAGAAATGATATGCTGTATTGATGTATGATCCAAAATCTATGCACGCCCTTGACAAAACCCAAAACGATTCCCTTCATCTTTTATATTTACTGTGTTGGTCCTTGAGTGTTGTTCAATTAAATGAAATTTAGATTTAAAATGCTGATAAAGCATACAAAATATGCAAATACATATCCAGACATTTAACAATATTTATATGAGGAATTATTATCATATACAGACAATTGCATTCATTTGCAAATGATTTTTGTACTTTGAATTAACGTGTAAATAAGAGAAGATCTATGCTTAATTCAATACTACAACTATTACAGTTTCTTTGTGTCCAATGAGCACTTAAGGGCATACGATACAGTTACAGGGAAGGTAATGACGTTGCTAACGTAAAATGTTATTTTCGCGACGTCAAACTCTGACATATCGGGAAAAGATGCATTTTTCGACTGACTTTTATCATTCAAACTGATTTAATTTGAAAACGAGTGCATGGACCCCTATTTTTTAAAAAGCAATTTATTTCATTTTGCAAGGAGATTATGTGACCCAAATTTTATAAAACTGTAAATAGCGCATTTTTTTTTGATTTTGATAAACACGCAGCAAAAAATTACGTTTTTTCTTCTATTCATGAACGTTTGATAAATATAGAGTTATTTCGGAATAAAAATTGCATAATTTTTAATGATACTTATAAAATACAGAAATTACCGATTATTTAACAAAAACCACTTTGTGTTTATCTTTTAAAACAAAAACGTTATGTTCTTTCTTTCGAAAAAGAAAATACGGACACAAATCTGAATTTTGAGCAAAAATACAAAATTTCGAACTCATTTTACTCAAAAAGTAGCACATGAAGGTATATTTTTTATTACATATTTGATTTAATGAGGTAAAAAATAGCCTATATGCAAATTTTCATCAACTTGTAAATACAGGTTCAAAACTGTATCGTATGCCCTTAAGTATTTGAAACAAAATATATAAACTTCATAGAATATAAAATAACAAGATAATACTAAAATATAATCAACGGGTCATAGGAATAATTCACAATTTTTCAACTGTAGTTTAAATTCTAAATTTTCAGAATGCAAAAACAGTTCTAGATAGTATGCAGACAAAAATTGATTCGCTTGGACAATCGCAGACTGTGAATACACAAATGATACTTTCCGGTATAGAGGAACTGAAAGAACAACAACCAGAAGGTTACTATACGTTAATTTTAGTACTGTGGATTCATTAATATTCGTTGGATACCAATTTTCGTGGATTTCGTCGGAACAGGGGAACCACGAATTTAAATGTTCAACGAATTACAAATTTTCATAAGAAATGTTTGCAAACTTTACCAAAACAACGAAATTAAATATTCACGAAAATTGGTACTCATAAAAAGGAATGAATCAATAGTATCTAAAACATGGTTTAATTTTATTTTCCTATGAATGAAAGAAACTGAATTATAAAATTGCAAGTCATGTATTTTTAAAAATAATTCTTTTATTATTTCAACTATGAATATCCTAAGTTCCACATGTGTATGTCGCAAAGTTTATTCTAAAAATATATCTGTCAATTAAAGAAGAAAGCAATAAAGAAAGAGGGAACCAAAAATAGACATAGACACAAACACAAAAGAGTTAAAGACATAATGAATGAATACTGATTTTGAAGAAATAACGTATAATAGATAAATCGGAGTGGTTATTATTGCTAGTGTCATGGCTCTGTGATTGTCACTTCATCCCAACGAAGGGGAGTGGGAGGGCGTATGTAATCCGATATCTGATGTTTGGATCATGACTGAAAACGGCGGATCAAGGTTTGTGATACATTTTCCCATTTTCAGAACTTGACACGCGAATTCTCTAGTATGATCTAATTTTATAAAAAGGAATCTTTAAGGACGATAAAATCGCCAAAAAAGGAATTAAAAGGTAAACTAGAGAAAAACTCAAGTTTTAACCATATTTGACTCGACTTCAGCTATATAAAGTAAAATAACAAAAATACTGAACTCCGAGGGAAATCCAAAACGGAAATTTCCAAATCAAATGGCAAAATCAAATGATAAAACACATCAAACGAATAACAACTGTCATATTCCTGACTTGGTACAGGCATTCTCAAATGCAAAAAATGGTGGATTGAACCTGGTTATATAGCGCTAAACCTCTCACTAAAAAGTGGAAAGATTATCAGAGCAAGATTAATAAAATGTTATTCGTTTTAATCAAAAATCCTTTTTGAAAAACTTTGCTTTACTGCAGAAAGTGTTATAATTGCTTGTAAAATTTATGTTAAGGGGTCTTTAATTCAGTTTGAAAGCTTCAGACATTTTTTTAACTGGACCAACTTTCTCATTACTTCAAAATTCATGACAATGAAAATTCAAAATCAAAGGACGAGAGCTGTTTCCCCTTACCTAACATAATAGAAAACTTAAAAACATGACCAATTTTAATCAAACTTAGCATGACATAACTTATGGCACATATTTTTAAGCCTATGGAATCATATGCTAGTTGGCCGAGTTTCAGGGTCATAGGATATATATAAAAGACAATATGGCTATTTTTATGTTTAAACTTTGGGTGTTTATTTTGTATGATTAAATGGAACAATGTCAAGATCACACCAAGATTTCGGATTAGAAATTCAATATTGTAAATAGGGCTTTTTAAATGTCTTTATCTATAATGTAATATGTATTTAAACCTTTAAAGCAACTATACACTCATGTGTATCATATTTATAAAAGTTATCTAAAAGTCATATTTTTCATGAGCCTGCGCCTGAAAATAGAGTTATCAAATGAAGGGGGAAGGGGAGGACCTTTAATGAAAATATAGTTTTTTCCTTCAATGTATAATGTTTCAAGTGTTTTGTTATAAATAATTCTTCAATATAAAATTATATTTAATGTACTTTCGATGAAAAAAAAAAATAAAAAATAGCCTAGTTCATTAATATAAAATGGTCTTAATGCGCTTATATAATATAGCATGTATTTTAAGCAATATAAAACTCATTTGATGTATCAGATTTAATATAATCATTCAAAAGTAATTTTTTTAATGAAACTGTGCCTGATAATAGAGATTTTCGAATGAAGGGGCCGTGTATGAAAATGTAAATTTTTCCAACAAATTAAATTTTTCAAGTTTTTTTGTTGAAACCTTTTTTTTATGTTTTCTATGTGTTCCCGCTTGTTAATTAAACTTTTCCTTAAACTTTGTTATATTTTTGTGTTTTCAATTTGTTCTTTAAGAATCAGTTATTGCTATTTAGCTTCCAGTGCACGTTTGTTTACATTGACTCATCACGGTTTCCCCCTCGTACTTGCGCTGTGCGATGGTCGAAGTTCTGACGGGAGGTATCATAAGTAAGGTCACTGCATATGGGAAAATATTGATGAATAATTCAATAGCAGAACATATATTCAGATTTTTTTATAATATAAAGCATTTTGTTTTACAAAACATTTCACGTACGCTTTTGTATAAGAAAATAAACGTAACCATTTAAGCATTTAAAACATTTTTCTATTTTTGAGTTTCATTTTAATTTGATTTTTTTGATATTTTTAGAATATCACCTTTCTATCTGCCGTTTTCAGTCTGCCTTTTGAAAATACAGTTGAACATATGACTTGTTCTTAACGAATCAAATTAATTAGATTATACAAAATAATAATATAAAGAGATATCAACTTCCAATTTCAGTTGTAACTTTACGGAAAGGAGACTACAAAGGTAAGTATATTATAAAACTCAAGTTCTGTCACTACTATGAGATGTGTTCACATGTTTGTCACTAGTTTTTGGCCGATGTAAACGAACAAAAAAATATATTTCCAAAAATCTTGTAATCCCGATTTTTGTAGTATTACTTTATTTAGCTCCGTAATTTCGATGTGTCTGGGTTTTTTTTATTATTGTTGTTGATGGTATCTTCTGTCCATCGTCGACTAATGAGTGTTTTTGTCTCGCTGTTTAGCTGTATGCGAGACATAAGGATTACTATCCGGCGAAGGCAGCTGTGTAAACTATTTATATTAAGCTATGTAAACTATTTATATTAAGCTTTATATTTCATTTGTATAAAGCTTTATATTTTAGAAGGTAGAAGGCCTGTATGCTTCATACCTTGTATGGAAAATACCTTTTGTTACGAAGTTTCCGGCTGTCATATGTTTACTATCCATGTTACAGCGACTGCTGGCATGTGCTTCACCTGACCTCGACCTCATTTTATTGATCAGTGATCAAAGATAAAGATACGTGATAAGGTATTTCAGTTTTTTTAGATTAGTTTTTCAGATACTATAAGCAGAAGGTCAACTAATGTGAGGTATGTAATGAATGTCAGGGATACATGTCAGTCTGGCAGGGTTCATCTGACCGTAATAACCTCATTTACATGGTTCATTGGTCAATGTTAAGTTTTTGAGTTTTGATCTGTTTTTCAAGTACTATAAGCAATAGGTCAACCATATTTGGTGCACGGAATGATTGTAAGATGTACATATAAAGTTATCAAAAGTACCAGGATTATAATTTTATACGCAAGACGCGCGTTTCGTCTACATAAGACTCATCAGTGACGCTCAGATCAAAATAGTTAAAAAAAGCCAAATAAATACAAAGTTGAAGAGCATTGAGGACCCAAAATTCCAAAAAGTTGTGCCAAATACGGCTAAGGTAATCTACTCCTGGGGTAAGAAAATCCTTAGTTTTTCGAAAAATGCAAAGTTTTGTAAACAGAAAATTTATAAAAATGACCATATAATTGATATTCATGTCAACACCGAAGTGCTGACTACTGGGCTGGTGATACCCTCGGGGACGAAACGTCCACCAGCAGTGGCATCGACCCAGTGGTGTAAATAGTTATCAAAAGTACCAGGATTATAATATAAGAAGATGTGGTATGATTGTTAATGAGACAATTACCCACAAGAAACCAAAATGACACAGAAATTAAAAACTATTAGTCAGCATACAGCCTTAAACAATGAGCAAATCCCATACCGCATAGTCAGATCTAAAAGGCCCCGAAATGACATGCAAAACAATTCAAACGAGTTGTCTGTTTGGCACGTGTCGTTTGACATTGACCTTGTTTTCAAGGTGCAATATTTAATGTTAAGTTTTTCTATTTTGTCTCTGTTTCAAATATAACATCAGCAATAGATCAGTTATGTTTAGTATATATAATAATGTAAGGTATAAAACTTCTGTCTTGCAGGTACTATCTGACCTTGACCCCATGTTCATTGTTCAATGTTAACTATTTGTGTTTTGATCGGTTTCCAATTACCATAAGCAATAAGTAATTTTTGTTTGGAGTATTGAATATCTATCGGTGTTCATGTCTATTTAACAGGATTTGCCGGACCTCGACCCCATGAGACTTGACATTTTAGAAATGTTAAGTTTATGTGTTACTCGTAGTAAAAGCTTTATCTTTTAGACATTCAACATAACATCAATGGTCAGTAAAATAGGACAATTCAGCGTGTGCACTCTTGTTACTTGTTTGGCTTTATAATTATTTCGATCAAAGCGTCATTGATGAGTCTTATTATTGATATGGTCATAGTTTTGAATTAACTGTTTTTACAAAACTTTTGAATTTTTGAAATACTAAGGCTTTTCTACGTCAGGAATAGATTACCTTAGCTGTATTTGGCAAAACTATTAGGAATTTTGGTTTCTCAGTGCTCTTCAGCTTTGTACTTGTTTGGCTTTATAACTATTTTGATCTGAACGTCATTGATGAGTCTTATTTAGACGAAACGCGCGTCTGGTGTATTAAATTATAATCCTGGTAACTATATAGATAAACACGGTATATCTCTATATTTAAAATAAAGCTAAGAAATGATTGTATGGTGTACAAATTATAAGATTGGTGTTTTGATGGGTTTTTGGCTAATTGATGATTTCTGTATCACTCATTGTGACAGTCGTTAAGATTTTTTTTACAAATAATACTTTCATTGAATTCTTGGAAGTCACTGTAAACAGGTGATTATCGAGCCAACTTCGAAAATATACTCTCTAAAAGGAGGTAGCATCGACACCTTACCAAAAACAGTTTGTTAAAGGATAATCTCAACACAAGTGGTCTGGATTACAAAAAAATGAAACCGATGTAAAAAAATAATCATAATCTAAATTATGAGTGTGTTTTTAAAAGAATTATTTCATTAAGATGACAAAAACCCCACTAATTTTCCCTTTTTTTCTTAGATTTGAATTCCCTGACATTGGCTGCTTTGAAGGTTCACACTGAAGCAGGTACCTTTGTAGAAACTTGTGCTGTTTCTGCTGCTATGACATTTTTGAAGAAGTTCGGTATAGTTGTTATTACGGGCCCACCAGGTTCAGGTAAATCAAGGATTGCCATGGAACTATTACATCAGTTTTCAAATCAAGAAAAGAGCTATCAAGTTCTGCAGCTGCCAGACATTTCTGAATGGAAAGACGTTATTGATCTAAATGAAGACTGTATTGTTCTCTGTGATGACATTTTAGGTAGGATAAATTGTGACTTGGATGAAAACATTCATTCAAAACTTATTGATATGATTATAACGTATGTAACAAACGGTCATGTGAATAATATTAACAATACGAGAACGTGTTAAACGCATACGCAATTGTTTGTTCACAAGGCGTAGGTCACTTTTATGCGAGTGTATCATAGATTTATCTTCTAAAAGTTTTCAAATGAATGACGAAGAAAAAAGGGAATGTTTGGTCAATTATTTTCATAGATATGGAATTGAGGAAACATGTGACACTCATCAAGAAAACTATTCAGAAATATCGCAACACTTCTCAGGAACTGTATTTTTCCATACAAGCACTGTTCGAGCAATAATTCAAGCTGAACGATGTTTAGCTTTGGACTTTCCACAATTATGTGTCTTGTTTACATCCAACCGGAAATTTCTTAAACAGGGAGAACTGTTTTTTAAACATGCTAACGAAATGCTTTGTCAAGACATCCTTGATATCAAAATGAAAGGGGAAACGGACATTGATTCGTTGATAGATTTTACAACATTGATATTTATTGCAATTAATGGGTACAGCATAGACAAAGGCGATATTAACATACAAGATATAAACGAAGTTTCGTCTAGCATTTTTCCGCAGCGCAAACTTATTACACGGTACAATGTTATCGAAAGTGTGGAACGGCTGAACGGTACTTTCCTTCGTGAGACATCTAATAAAATATATACCTTCCAGCATCGAGCCATACTTGAATCCGTGTTGATGTCGTGTCATTATATTTTAAAAGAAACAGATTTAATTAAGGCAATGGATTTTGATTGTATTATTGAAATGACACGCTCGGGTGATTTCATTGAAGAAGACGGAAGATTAATATTCAAAATATCATCGGAAAACTATAATTTTTTAGCCGAAGAGCTACTCAATCGTTTAACCGATATGTATCTAGGTGATCCGTATCTATTCACAAAGTTAGTTTGCGAATCCCCTATTGTTGTGTATACTGGAAAACAAATTATAAAACATTTATGTGTTCTATTTAGAAAGAAAAGACTATACGAGTATTTTAGAAACAAGAGTTTTTATTTGGTGCATTTTTCAAGCTGGGAAATAGAAAATTCTTTCGATTTGACAGTTGCCATACTGATATATTGCAACAATGATTTCAAGGTATTGGAATACCTCCAGGGCGCTATCATGAAAAATTTATCTTCAAAATCTGTAGAAAACTGCAAAACAACATTAATAATTGCTTTTTTTACTCTCTGTAAAACTCTTGATTATCAAAAACTTTTCTTGATTCTGGAGATTTTTAAACTCAACTCCATCGAACTGAATGGACGTCAGGAGGTAATTGATGGTTGTGTTGCAATTTCTAAAGAAATATCATCTCTAGAGTTTTTTTGCGATATTGTTGCTGATGACAATTTATTTGATGTCAATTGCTTCGTGACTTGTCTATTAATTGACCATTTCAGTCTCGAAAAATTGCATGTTTTGCTAAGTAAATTTGACAGACATTCATTTTCGATACCTTTATGGATAAGAACTGTATGCATGTCAAAAAGGTCAGAATATGTACGTGAACTTCTACCATGGTTTGATGTAAACTTTTCTGATGTCCAGAGTGCTTTATCTGAAGCCTGCGTTAATGAAAATTTAGAACTGGTCTATTTATTTATTACCAAAACACCTGAATACAATATACTAGACATGGAAGCAATTTTGCATGAAACATGCGAGTTTAGCAGCTTAGAGTTTTTAGTGCAATTACTACAGAAATTGGATACTCACACTTTACTGAATATAACACCGATGCTGATCTGGGCTTGTAAAAGCGATAATATAGAATTAATACACGTTTTAATTGAGAACATGAATCACAATATGTTTGATTTGAATACTGTCATGGAATGGGCATGCGAGAATAGAAACGATGAATTGGTGATATATCTGTTAGAAAAGATCGAGCACAATTTTTTCGATATGACATTACCTATTAGTTTTGCATTTCAGATGGGTAACCGAAAAATAACAGAATTTTTAACACATATTCTACTGTCAGACAAATTCAATTTTCATTCAGTTTTGATCACGGCTTTTAGAAATGACAACATCTGGATGATAAAGTTCCTTCTTCAGAAGTTTGATTTGCAATCATCTGATTTGAACTTAATTATCAATTATGCTTTTGAAAGACTAAATAATGATTTATTATTGTATTTACTAGAAGTAGTCAATCCTTGCAAATGTGATATACGCGCAGTAATGAAACATGCGTGCGACCAAAACGAGGTCAAGTTAGTAGCTTATTTGATTAGAAAAGTAGACCCAAATTTGTTTGATGTGAAATTGGTAATGAACTGGGCATGTACAAGGGGTAGTCTTGATGTGGTTCGGTGTTTATTACACTTAAATCATAGTTTATTAGGAATTGAGTGTGCAATAAACAGTGCTTGTGCAAATGGTCACTACGATATTGAAATACGTCTCATGGACACAGTAGAATATAATTTAGTTAATTTTAAATCTGCAATAGAAAATGCGTGTTCAAATAATCATGAACAAATTTTGATATACATTTTGGACAAATGTGAAAATAGCGTTATTGATTTAGAATCGATATGGAAAAATGCTTGTAGAACAGGAATGATTAAATTGATAAAGTTTATGCTTAAAAAGTATAAACATAGATCGTTTGATTTAAGATCCGCAATAACTGATGCAAGAGCTGCTGGTAATGACGATTTACTGAAAGTTCTGAAAAAGGAACAAAACGATTGTTCTATTTCCTAAATATTATTTTGCTTTGAAAATATGACTCATGATGAATACACAATGTTCATTGAAATCAGGTTTATTGTGGATATGTGTATCATGTTTGTTTTCATTTTCTTAAACTCTGAACGTATGTATCTAAGAAAGTGCCAATTTATGAAGTCAAATTAAATGTAACATAGGGAAGATTTGTCAATTCAAATTAAAGTAGCATATTAGAGATGAAGCTTTTACTACAAAACGCACAATGTAGTGTTTTCCAATACTTAACAATTCGTACATCGATATCAAATACTGCTTTTAAATTGTAGACAACTATTAGTAACAGTAAATAAAATGTTTGAGGACATGTTTAATGAAGTAAAAAGTATTTGAAACATTCGTTTCTTTCCCTTCTTTCAATTACTGGCTACTTTAAAATCAATATTCATTTTATCATGCCAGTATATGTAAGTACTGAGCAGAAAGACTGATGTCATGGAAATCCTGTGATTTTTTTTTTGTAGTTTAAAATGCTCTTTCTCTCTCTCTCTCTTTTGTAGCCAGCCAAACATCCTACTTGTATAATGTTTATAAACATCCCCTAAGTAAACAGAATGGTAACGGTCCCTTAAGTTTATGAGAACTATAAAATAAGAGACTCTATTTTTCTTGTTCTATCATTTCCGGTTAATGAATTTTATAGTTTTTTTTTATAAAATCGATATCATACTGTAATAATATCCTATATTGCTCATATTTTACTTTATTTCTGTGCATGTTTTATAATAATTATTGTTTTATGATATTTATGTATATTAATTGCCTGATAAGGGTTTATGATTGGTATATAAAAAATGTATCAAATTGCACAAAACTCCATTGTTTTATCTAACAGCAAAGTTAGCCAAGGCGTTGTCAGTTTATTTTCGATTTATGAGTTATCTCCATGACGAAGCTATTCGGTGAGTTGGAGGATATATTGTCTGGTGGGTTGATCGAGGCGTCATAGCAGATAAAACAAACTTGAAGTAGTCATCCGCGTATTGTACTTCATTCATCGCTTGGTACATGTAATTTGACGGTAAACGAAGGTCGAATAATGAAATCTATTCGTCTGCACATGAGTTGATTACAAAATTCATAGAAATTTATGTTTCTTTAGAGTTTTTTTTTACTGTAGAACCGGTATTGTTGGGGCTACCCGTATTCAACTTATTTAAAAATCAAATATCAAAGTTGTGAGTATCCTTCATTTGATAAAAGAATCTCCAAATTTTTCTCTTTTCAGTGAAAATACAAGGTAGGTCAGAAACAATCAACTTCGATATTGCGGGTCTATGACTGAATTTAAGTAAATGTATATGCCGTATTTTAGCCTGGATTTTAGTATTCGTATTGTCATTTGATTAAAAAAGTGATGTTGATTATAAGGTGCACAGTTTGCTCTGCTTTCAAATTCTTTCTGTTTGAACCAGTCCTGGTTTTCTTACTATAATAAACTAACTATTAATAAACTAAATTTAATGTTTTAACTAATTAAAAAGATTCATAGTGGTATTGAGGTGGAAGAAAACAGACTTGTTAAATAGAGTCCTTTAAAGTAACATAAACGTAAATAATTGCTTGAAGAATTTCAGGTTCTACTGATAGAGGAGGGATGTACAGAAGATACCCGATAGTAGGTAACTAAAACCGGAAACTACACATACTATTGGTATCGGTATCGGATATTGATTATGCGGAAAATAAAAGGGCCTGGAATGATGTCATTTTTAAACAACACCATTGTTGTATATTAGTTATATATAAGGATGAATTATTTGATTCGACGTTTTACGTTATGCCGGCTAACAAATAGACCACTTTCGAGTTCATCCGTCACCGGAAAAAAACTCGTCAATTATACGCGCTTTTATCATCGTCATTTGTGCGTTTTGGGGCGTCGTCACTTCCCTTCCAATGTTGAGCGAGTGGTTGGAAAACTATAATTCTATATTATACGAATTATTCGGCAAATTGAATTTTCAAAATTGACAATCAACACTGCTGTCATTAGGGAATTGTCAGTAAGTACCTACAGAGCAACAATTATTTCTAGTTTATCCTGCACAAAGACGATCACTAAGACGCTTGATGAACGTAAATAGTGCAGGGATACAGGCGACCCCCTCTATCTGGTAAATGACGTCATAAAGGCGTGCATAATTGACGAGTTTTTGCCGGTGACGGATGAACTCGAAAGTGGTCTATTGTACCACGTTATTTTGGAAGTATAACTAGATTATAATGACAGTAGTCATACCGTCATCCTTTCCAAGCACTTGCAAGACTTTGGCTGCATCAAGTTTGTCGATGGGTTGTCAAAGACTGCAGAATTAATAGTCAAATTGTGTTTGTTTAAACTGTGTGATGTAAATAGAATTGTAAATTAAGTGAACTTTTAATGACTTACATTGTTCATTAAAGTGAAAATAAACTAAATGTATGCTTTGAAGATTCATATTTGGTGATAAAAATCTTGCAATGCACCGTGAGGAGTGTCATGTCAGAAAGGCTTTCTGTAGTATTGTACGTGACAGTGTTTGAAGTGAAGATAGTTGTGATACCAAACAGGTTTGCAGCACAGGCACAGGATGCATGCCCCCCCCCCCCCCCAACACCCGCTATTTTAATGTTTTTTGTAAATATTACAAACGTAAAGATTGTAAATTTAAAAGATATCGTACATATCCCACGTTTTAGCCACAATTTCCATTCTTCAGGAAAGTTAAGATACATTTTATTTGTACTGTGATAAATAGCAACTTCATGTTAATTGTAAAAAGTCTAACATCAGACGTGAATATAGATAATAATACTCCCTTTACTTGAAACTGTGAATCGTCGAAATTTAGATATGTTCCCTATGGCCATATTATTTCAGGGGACCTCTATATCGTCCAGGACAGAGGGGTTAAAAACTTTTTGAAAAAAGGACCAAAATATCGTTCTCCATCTAAAATAGATTGGAAAGAGTGTCGTCAAGTCACTAAAGATGTTCTTTCCTCGTTTTGTAAAAAGTGGTGTAAACGGGGAAAATCGGATAAAAGATCTCTTGATTCGTATTTAAATAAATCTATGTATGTGGTAGATAATAGAATATCACATTTTGAAAATAATTATGAAGTAAATAATTGAGTACATAAAGGCAACAGAAGTATACCGCTGTTCAAACTCATAAATCCATGGACAAAAAACAAAATCGGTGTAACAAACTAAAACTGAGGGAAACGCATAAATATAAGAGGAGAACAACGACACAACACTACAATGTAACACACACAGAAACGGACCAAGCATCAGACAAAATCCCACGAGAATAACAAATATAACATTAAAACCAAATACAAGAATTTGGGATAGACAAGTACCGTGACACGTCTTATCGCAATGTCAACTTACACTCAAAAATAAGAGAAAACAAACGACGCAACATAATACACCTATTTCCAGAATAAGCAATAAAGATATCAATAAACTTCAAGAACTTTCAAAGCGGTTTGTGTTTGTACCGGGCGACAAAGCAGCCAACAATGTGGTGGTGGTATGCCGTA
Organism: Mytilus edulis; assembly: GCA_019925275.1. NCBI lineage: Eukaryota > Metazoa > Mollusca > Bivalvia > Mytilida > Mytilidae > Mytilus > Mytilus edulis. The sequence continues at coordinate 2,042,656 of CM034357.1, read as the reverse complement.
AATACTACACGGACGTTCTTAAGAATGGAATTTTAAATTCATCTACTTTCAAGTCCATCCGCTCCACAGAAGGTCATATAGTAAACAAACATATCACAACCACATATAAGCTTAAGGCTTCTTCTGAACATTTGAAGGTCCCTACTATGTATTGGCTACCTAAACTACACAAAAAAACATTTAAATATCGTTTCATCTCGGCCTCTAGTAAGTGTTCTACAACTAATCTTTCAGTGCTTTTAACAAGTTCATTAACTACTATTAAATAGCTTATTGTAATAAAATATATGAACATAGTGGTATAAACTATTTTTGGAGTGTAAAACATTCTTTGGATGTTTTAGATAAATTACGTGCTTTTGATGGTCCTTTTGATTCTGTTGACAGTTTTGATTTTTCTACTCTTTACACTACACTTCCACACTATCTTATTAAACAAAAGTTTTCCTATTTATTTAAATGGTCGTTTGGTAAAGCTGAATGCAAATATATTTGCTGCAACTCATTTAAAGCCATCTTCTCTAATGAGAAAGGTAAATATGCTAGATATTTACTGGAGGTGTGATGATATGATTGAAGCTGTTAATTTTCTCCTTGATAATATTTATGTACGTTTCGGCAACAAAGTTTATCGACAGGTTTTAGGTATCCCCATGGGCACTAATTGTGCCCCTTCAATAGCAGACTTGTTTTTGTACTGTTACGAATCACAGTTTATGACTAAACTCAGTAGAGACCCGTCGAAATTGCATTTAATTGATAAATTCAACAACACTTACCGTTATCTTGATGATATTTTTTCGTTAAATAATCAAGAATTTTCTCAATATACTGCTGAAATTTACTTACTTTAACTAAATCAAATTTATACGGAAATAACTGTCCTTTCCAGGGTGTGAGCTAGGACCTTTGTCTGGAATGGTGTTATTTGATTCAGTTGTAAACACTGATTGGAATTGTGTGTTGAGGATGTCTGCCTTTTGCTTTGTGTCTGCTATTAACTGTCCTTCTTTTTTCAAGGGAGCTACACCAGTGTTATCTGTGCGCAGTGATTTTATGAAGGAAAACAGTTTTTTAGGTTTTGACTGATTGTTACATGGTTGGTCTGGTTCATTTATTGGTAAATCCAATATCATTTTTTCAATGTAACCCCAATATGCTAACCTTTGTTCTTTTTGTACTTGTTTTTTCAGATGTTTGTACTTGTCTGCATATTTGGTGTTTTGTTTCATTTTATAATATAATTTATTTTTTCTATTTATCATTTTCCTAAGGTTGTTATGAATCCAAGGTAGTCTGTTTTTGTATGTTAGGAACTTGTGTGGGATGTTGTTTTCCACTGATTGTGTAAGATTTGTTTTAAATGTGTTCCACATATCATTTACATTTGTTTTGTCCTGTAGGTTTTGTAGATCATTGTATGTTTTTTCTAGATCTAACTTTATGTTATCCCAGTTAGCTTTATTGTATTTTAGTATTTTTCTGGGTTTTTCTCTCACCCTGCGTAACCAGATGTCAGATTCTACATAGACAATGTCATGGTCACTAAGGCCTATTGGTGGTAGTGTACTGACTTTGTTAATGTTAGAAGGATTATTGACGAGTACTAAGTCCAGGATTCTTTCTTTACGTGTTGGTATATGAACTATTTGGTGTAAATTATGATCATAAAGAAGTTCTAAAAGTGAATTATGTTGTTCTTGATCTGGTTTCCCTGATATTACTTCAGGGACAGACCAGTCAATATGGCCTAGGTTGAAATCGCCACCTACTAATATGTTACTGTTTGAAGTTTGATTTATTCTACTTAACGATAAGTCTAATTGTTTTATGGAGTTCCCATCATCTGATGGTGGCCTATAATAACTTCCAACTAGCAGGTTTTTTGCACCCGATATGTTTATTTGTGCCCAAATGATTTCACAGTCAGTTTTTAGTTCTTGGATTTCTGTGCTAATAAATTCTTTAGTGACTGCAAGTAATACCCCACCATAGCTTTGGATGTTTTTACTTGGTGGCCTATCAGTTCTATAGATGTTATAAAGATCTGTTGGGAAGTATTCGAACGAGGATGAGTTTTTGTCAAGCCAAGTTTCAGTACCAAGGATGATATCTGGTTTTGCAGAGTCTATCAATTGTAGAAGTTCTGGTTTTTTATTTCGGATGGACTGAAAATTAATGTTAAGAACTCTAATAGGTTTTCTGTTTTTATTTGTAGTACGCTGTTTCTTTTTATTTTTACATTGTTTAGGTATTGGTGATGATGTGGCTTTTGGAGCACCTGGGCTCCCTAATACTGAGTTGTCATTCAATGTGTCATATAGATTTGATGTTTCAATAGTCGAGTGGTTAAACAGACTAGTTGAGAAGTTGGGCATACCACATTGTATACATTCCCAGCTGATGTTACTGGCATTCATACAGCCATAGTGTTGAGGTGACATTCCTTGACAATCAATGTGATACCAAACATCACAACTATCACAACAAAGGGCTTTGTGTTTCCATGTAACAGCCTTTTGACATGTTCCACAAGGCCACCTAGGACCTGGGTTTGTTTCTGTGTCAAAGGCATTTGCAATTAGCAAGATAAATAGGTATGACTGTACATGTTGCGGAGCTTTTGATTTTAATGCTTGCAACATCTGGACTGAATTTTGCTTACCCCAGCTACTTTTCTGGAGTGCAAATACACTTATGATGGGATAATGGTTAGATGGAATTTGTAATAGTATGTTGTAAGCAAGTGGTCTTGTATATGGTGTTATGTTGCATATTGTCTTAGCACCAAGAATATTAAATAGTGAGAATAAGACAGGTAGTACAATAATACAGTATTTTAGTACCATGGTTGATCGTGTATGGCACACTGTGTTCGTATACTATAGATTTATGTTTTACTACGATTAAATACCTGTGCTTGAGATCAGAAGTGTGGAAAGAGGGTACATCAGTTGTTAGTAGATTGTACACGTGTTAATCTTCGTCTCCTGGGCTACTCAGGAGTACAGGTTATATGAAACGCCTGATTAATAAACAGCAAAGTAAAGTTTCTGAATGAGATGTTTGTTTACTTCCGGTTTACAATTTGGTCACATGATATTTGGCGGTTTCTGTCAAAATATTTCAAAAAGTGAATCTGCTTTTAAAGTTGTATTTTAGTGATGTATTGATTATACCTATGTACATTGAGTAATTATATGATAATATTCAAAATTTAGGGTGGTAACGATGTTTGTAATTACCAATTTCAGAAAATTTTCTGAGCCTAAAAAAGATCGACTGTTCAGGTCCACGCATGCGCACTCCGTTGTGCTTCTTCTGGTAGTATCGCACAGGGGCATGCACGATAGATCTACCCTTAAGCGCCTCATCTTGCACTGATAGCCAATCAAAAAGCTCCATTCTTTATCAAGTTGAAACGACAAAGAATACAAAATTATTAAAATATAAACTTTTACATTTTCTAACATTAATTGTAAAATAAAACATATCCAGAACAGTTTCCACAAAAATTAAGGTAAAATACTTTATTCTTTTAATCAACCAATGAAATCGCTAGCCTTTCATCTGAAGTAATGGCGATACATGCTGTCTTACAGATACGAAGATCGACAAGTTTGAAGATTGAAGTTTAAACAAAATGCATAACCTTCAGTGGGGAAAAGTAAATTCTTGAACTCGAATTCGAAAGAGTGTATATAAGTAAGTTTGGTTGTCATTGTCCAAAACTGACAGAAAGTATGTCTAAAGTGATCCCGAAAAGTTTCAGATGAAAAAGTACGGGAACTTTCTCAAAATAACAAGTCTCAAAAATCTGAATATCACAATATTCCTCATTTCTACCCATTTGTTGGTACAAGTTAATAAACAAACACAATTATTAAAGCATTTGCAATGACTAGATAAACATAAAAATATGGAAAGTAATTTTAACAAAATCTTGATGTTTACAATTTATGCAAAAATGAAAACATTCCTGACTGTTGATGCTCAGGCACTATACGTTCTGTCAATAGTATAAAAATATTGGCAATTGGAAGAAAATAGTGTCCATATATATATATATATTTATACTATTGATTGAATGTCTAGTGCCAATGGACACTATTTTTATACTATTGACAGAATGTCTAGTGCCAATGGACACTATTTTCATACTATTAACAGAACGTCTCATTGTGGGGTTCCGATCCCGGATCCTGCTTACTGTTTTGTCAGATTCCCGTATCCCGCTTACACTATGTACGTAAGCAATTCTCATTTTTTTGTCATTTCCCAGGTCCCGCAAGACCTCATTTCCCATTTTCACGACACAATAATTTGACTTTAACGTGTCACCCTTACAAAAAATCGTCAACCCCGCGTCACGCTTAGACCCCAATGAGACCCACTCTAGTGCCTGTGGTTGATGTTTACAATTTATGCAAAAATGAAAACATTCCTGACTTTGGAATAATTTATGAAAATATCTCTTCTATAAACAATAAACAAACAGTAAAATCCTATTATCATAGGAACTTAGCACTCATATAGAATAAATAACATTATCAACAATTTTAAACATATATCTTACATGTATCTATACAGTGATATTGTTTGTCTTAAATTAGTGGAGAATAAAGGCTTTTTCCCCTGGAGAGGAATCCCAATTTGAAAAATAAGTGGCTTAAAATTATTCCCAAAAAGACAACTTTTTTCCCAAACAGTGCAGTCTCAGTAGTAATTGTGCATGAATTCAAACTGAAAAACACTCATTTAAACAATTTTCTTGCCTAAAATGACTATATGTGCACTTTTGAGGGTCTATTTATGTATCATCCCTGACAAAATGGGGTCTTATTTTAAAGCAGGGTTTGACTCTTGAAAATGGGTCTGTAAATTGAAGTTTCAGTCAAATTCATGGTTTATTTCAAATTTCCCAATTTGATGAAAATGACACATATTTTTCCAATAAAAAAGGGTAGAGGTAGTTTTGAAAAAAGCCAACAATATCACTGCTATAACAAGGAAAAAACATATTTACAGCATAATAAAAATATAAAATCAAAGTACTGAAGTACTGAACATTAGATGACCGCAGGTTCTTGTGGATGGCCAAAAGCACATGTCACAGAAACAGATCACACCTCTATACCTGAAACTGAAGTTAATTTACAGAGATATTCTTTTCTGATACAAGTTCGTGCTTTGATGATGAATAAATGACAGGAAATTCAACCTCATCGTAATAACTATCATATTGCAGTGATACAAGATTTGTTTGATACTGCCAGGTTTGAGGTAACAGTAGGTTATACTTTGTGTATAATATATTAAGAGGAGATAATCAATCCAAATGACTTCATAGGGGGTGAACAATAAAGATTTGTTTTATACTGTCAGGTTTGAGGTAACGGTAGGTTATACTTTGTGTATAATGTATTAAGGGGAGGTAATCAATTAAAATGACTTCTCACTTGGTGAATGATAAAGATTTGTTTTATGCTGTCAGGTTTGAGGTAATGGAAGGTTATACTTTGTGTATAATGTAGTACGCGGAGATAATCAATCCAAATGACTTCATAGGGGGTGAACAATAAAGATTTGTTTTATTCTGCCAGGTTTGAGGTAACGGTAGATTATGTATACTTTGTGTATAATGTATTAAGGGGAGATAATCAATTCAAATGACTTCATATGGGTTGAACAATAAAGATTGTTTTTTTACTGTCAGGTTTGAGGTAACGTTAGGTTATATATACTTTGTGTATAATGTATTAAGTGGGGATAATTCATTGGAATTACTTCAAAGGGGGTGAACAGTAAAGATTTGTTATTTTCTACCAGGTTTAAGGTAATGGTAGGTTATATATACTTTGTGTATAATGTATTAAGGAGAGATAATCAATCCAAATTACTTCATAAGGGGGTAACAAAAAGATTTGTTTGATACTGTCAGGTTTGAGGTAATGGTAGGTTATACTTTGTGTATGTTGTATAAAGGGGGAGATAATCAATCCAAACGACTCCATAGGGGGTTGAACAATAAAGATTTATTTTATACTGTCGGGTTTGAGGTAATGGTAGGTTATACTTTGTGTATGTTGTATAAAGGGGAGATAATCAATCTAAACGACTTCATAGGGGTTGAACAATAAAGATTTATTTTCTACTATCAGGTTTGAGGTAATGGTAGGTTATACTTTGTGTATCTTGTATAAAGGGGAGATAATCAATGCAAATGACTTCAAAGGGGGTGAACAATAAAGATTTGTTTTATACTGTCAGGTTTGAGGTAATGGTAGGTTATACTTTGTGTATGTTGTATAAAGGGGAGATAATCAATCCAAATGACTTCAAAGAAGATTTGTTTTATTCTGTCAGGTTTGAGGTAATGTTAGGTTATGCTTTGTGTATAATGTATTAAGGGGAGATTATCAATCCAAATGACTTCATAGGGGGTGAACAATAAAGATTTATTTTATACTGTCAGGTTTGAGGTAATGGCAGGTTATACTTTGTGTATGTTGTATAAAGGGGAAATAATCAATGCAAATGACTTCATAGGCAGTGAACAATAAAGATTTTTTTTATACTGTCAGGTTTGAGGTAACAGTAGGTTATACTTTGAGTATGTTGTATAAAGGGGAGATAATCAATCCAAATGACTTCATAGGGGGTAACCAATAAAAAATTTGTTTTATTCTGTCAGGTTTGAGGTAATGGTAGGTTATACTTTGTGTATGTTGTATAAAGGGGAGATAATCAATCCAAATGACTTCATAGGGGGTGAACAATAAAGATTTGTTTGATACTGTCAGATTTGAGGTAATGGTAGGTTATACTTTGTGTATGTTGTATAAAGGGGAGATAATCAATCCAAACGACTTCATAGGGGTTGAACAATGGAACTGAGGAAAGGGGACTCTTTAATATTTACCTGAATTTGTGTATATATATTGAGTTACTTAGTTATTGTCTTTATTTGTTTTTGTTGTTGTTATATGTCACAAACTGTATAGTTTATATGGCAATAAAACTTTGAATTGAAAAAAAGATTGAATTGAATTGAATTGAAATAAAGATTTATTTTATATTGTCAGGTTTGAGGTAATGGTAGGTTATACTTTGTGTATGTTGTATAAAGGGGAGATAATCAATGCAAATGACTTCAAAGGGGGTGAACAATAAAGATTTGTTTTATACTGTCAGGTTTGAGGTAATGGTAGGTTATACTTTGTGTATGTTGTATAAAGGGGAGATAATCAATCCAAATGACTTCATAGGGGGTAACCAATAAAGATTTGTTTTATTCTGTCAGGTTTGAGGTAATGTTAGGTTATGCTTTGTGTATAATGTATTAAGGGGAGATAATCAATCCAAATGACTTCTTAGGGGGTGAACAATAAAGATTTGTTTGATACTGTCAGGTTTGAGGTAATGGTAGGTTATACTTTGTGTATGTTGTATAAAGGGGAAATAATCAATCCAAATGACTTCATAGGGGGTGAACAATAAAGATTTATTTTATACTGTCAGGTTTGAGGTAATGGTAGGTTATACTTTGTGTATGTTGTATATAAAGGGGAGATAATCAATCCAAACGACTTCATAGGGGTTGAAGAATAAAGATTTATTTGATACTGTCAGGTTTGAGGTAATGGTAGGTTATACTTTGTGTATGTTGTATAAAGGGGAGATAATCAATGCAAATGACTTCATAGGCGGTGAACAATAAAGAACTGTTTTTGTACTGTCAGGTTTGAGGTAACGGTAGGTTATACTTTGTGTATGTTGTATGAAGGGTAGATAATCAATCCAAATGACTTCATAGGGGTAACCAATAAAAATTTGTTTTATTCTGTCAGGTTTGAGGTAATGGTAGGTTATACTTTGTGTATGTTGTATAAAGGGGAGATAATCAATGCAAATGACTTTATAGGCGGTGAACAATAAAGATTTGTTTTATACTGTCAGGTTTGAGGTAACAGTAGGTTATACTTTGTGTATGTTGTATAAAGGGGAGATAATCAATCCAAATGACTTCATAGGGGGTAACCAATAAAGATTTGTTTTATTCTGTCAGGTTTGAGGTAATGTTAGGTTATGCTTTGTGTATAATGTATTAAGGGGCGATAATCAATCCAAATGACTTCATAGGGGGTACACAATAAAGATTTATTTTATACTGTCAGGTTTGAGGTAATGGTAGGTTATACTTTTGTGTATGTTGTATAAAGGGGAGATAATCGATGCAAATGACATCAAAGGGGGTGAACAATAAAGATTTGTTTTATACTGTCAGGTTTGAGGTAATGGTAGGTTATACTTTGTGTATGTTGTATAAAGGGGAGATAATCTATCCAAACGACTTCATAGGGGTTGAACAATAAGATTTATTTTATACCGTCAGGTTTGAGGTAATGTTAGGTTATGTTTTGTGTATAATGTATAAAGGGGAGATAATCAATCCAAATGACTTCATAGGGGGTGAACAATGAAGATTTGTTTGATACTGTCAGGTTTGAGGTAATGGTAGCTTATACTTTGTGGAGGTTGTATAAAGGGGAGATAATCAATCCAAACGACTTCATAGGGGTTGAACAATAAAGATTTATTTTATACTGTCAGGTTTGAGGTAATGGTAGGTTATACTTTGTGTATGTTGTATAAAGGGGAGATAATCAATCCAAATGACTTCATAGGGGGTAACCAATAAAGATTTGTTTTATTCTGTCAGGTTTGAGGTAATGTTAGGTTATGCTTTTTATACGACCGCAAAATTTGAAAAAATTTTCGTCGTATATTGCTATCACGTTGGCGTCGTCGTCTGCGTCGTCGTCGTCGTCCGAATACTTTTAGTTTTCGTACTCTAACTTTAGTAAAAGTGAATAGAAATCTATGAAATTTTAACACAAGGTTTATGACCACAAAAGGAAGGTTGGGATTGATTTTGGGAGTTTTAGTCCCAACATTTTAGGAATTAGGGGCCAAAAAGGGCCCAAATAAGCATTTTCTTGGTTTTCGCACTATAACTTTAGTATAAGTAAATAGAAATCTATGAAATTTAAACACAAGGTTTATGACCATAAAAGGAAGGTTGGTATTGATTTTGGGAGTTTTGGTCCCAACAGTTTAGGAATAAAGGGCCCAAAGGGTCCAGATTTAAACTTTGTTTGATTTTATCAAAAATTGAATAATTGGGGTTCTTTGATTTGCCGAATCTAACTGTGTATGTAGATTCTTAATTTTTGGTCCCGTTTTCAAATTGGTCTACATTAAGGTCCAAAGGGTCCAAAATTAAAATTAGTTTGATTTTAACAAAAATTGAATCCTCGGGGTTCTTTGATATGCTGAATCTAAAAATGTACTTAGATTTTTTATTATTGGCCCAGTTTTCAAGTTGGTCCAAATTGGGGTCCAAAATTAAACTTTGTTTGATATCATCAAAAATTGAATAATTGGGGTTCTTTGATATGCCAAATCTAACTGTGTATGTAGATTCTTAATTTTTGGTCCCGTTTTAAAATTGGTTTACATTAACGTCCAAAGGGTCCAAAATTAAACTAAGTTTGATTTTAACAAAAATTGAATTATTGGGCCTCTGTGATATGCTGAATCTAAACATGTACTTAGATTTTTGATTATGGGCCCAGTTTTCAAGTTGGTCCAAATCAGGATCCAAAATTATTATATTAAGTATTGTGCAATAGCAAGAAATTTTCAATTGCACAGTGTTCAGCAATAGCAAGAAATCTTCAATTGCACAGTATTGTGCAATAGCAAGAAATCTTCAATTGCACAGTATTGTGCAATAGCAAATATTTTCAATTGCACAGTATTCCACAATAGCAAGAAATATCTAATTGCACAATATTGTGCAATAGCAAGAAATTCCAATTGGATTTCAATTGGAGTTATCTTTCTTTGTCCAGAATAGTAGTTGAATCAACTTAAATCATTGTTTTATACAATATACAATGTATATTCACTTTTACTACCAACTGATAGATTAAAACAATCTTTACCATTCAGTGATAACAAGCACTTTTTTTACATTTTAATATTTTATGATGTATTTAAATGAGTAGTTATTGTTGCAAACTTCATTAGAAATTTGAATTGAGATCAGTTTTGAAATAAGGGAAAGGGGGATGTGAAAAAAAAATTGGAGGATCAATTTTTTTCATTTCAGATTTCATAAATAAAAAGAAAATTTCTTCAAACATTTTTTTGAGAGGATTAATATTCAACAGCATAGTGAATTGCTCAAAGGCAAACATTTTTTTTTAAGTTCATTAGACCACATTCATTCTGTGTCAGAAACCTATGCTGTGTCAACTATTTAATCACAATCCAAATTTAGAGCTGAATCCAGCTTGAATGTTGTGTCCATACTTGCCCCAACCGTTCAGGGTTCAACCTCTGCGGTCGTATAAAGCTGCGCCCTGCAGAGCATCTGGTTGTATAATGTATTAAGGGGAGATAATCAATCCAAATGACTTCATAGGGGATGAACAATAAAGATTTGTTTGATACTGTCAGGTTTGAGGTAATGGTAGGTTATACTTTGTGTATGTTGTAATGGGGAAATAATCAATGCAAATGACTTCATAGGGGGTGAACAATAAAGATTTATTTTATACTGTCAGGTTTGAGGTAATGGTAGGTTATACTTCGTGTATAATGTATTAAGGGGAGATAATCAATGCAAATGACTTCATAGGGGGTGAACAATATAGATTTGTTTTATACTGTCAGGTATGAGGTAACGGTAGGTTATACTTTGTGTATGTTGTATAAAGGGGAGATAATCAATGCAAATGACTTCAAAGGGGGTAAACAATAAAGAACTGTTTTATACTGTCAGGTTTGAGGTAACGGTAGGTTATACTTTGTGTATGTTGTATAAAGGGGAGATAATCAATGCAAATGACTTCAAAGGGGGTAAACAATAAAGATTTGTTTTATACTGTCAGGTTTGAGGTAATGGTTGGTTATACTTTGTGTATGTTGTATAAAGGGGAGATAATCAATCCAAATGACTTCATAGGGGGTAACCAATAAAGATTTGTTTTATTCTGTCAGGTTTGAGGTAATGTTAGGTTATGCTTTGTGTATAATGTATTAAGGGGAGATAATCAATGCAAATGACTTCATAGGGGGTGAACAATGAAGATTTGTTTGATACTGTCAGGTTTGAGGTAATGGTAGGTTATACTTTGTGTATGTTGTATAAAGGGGAGATAATCAATCCAAACGACTTCATAGGGGTTGAAAAATAAAGATTTATTTTATACTGTCAGGTTTGAGGTAATGGTAGGTTATACTTTGTTTATGTTGTATAAAGGGGAGATAATCAATGCAAATGACTTCAAAGGGGGTGAACAATAAAGATTTGTTTCATACTGTCAGGTTTGAGGTAATGGTAGGTTATACTTTGTGTATGTTGTATAAAAGAGAGATAATCAATCCAAATGACTTCATAGGGGATGAACAATAAAGATTTATTTTATACTGTCAGGTTTGAGGTAACTGTAGGTTATACTTTGTGTATAATGTATAAAGGGGAGATAATCAATCCAAATGACTTCATAGGGGGTAACCAATAAAGATTTGTTTTATTATACCCCCGCTTTAATTATACCCCCGCTTTAAAAAAGGGGGGGGGTATACTGTTTTACCTCTGTCTGTCAGTCCGTCCGTCAGTCCGTCTGTCCGTCAGTCAGTCAGTCCCATGAAACTTTCGTCACATTTTTCTGAGGAACTACACATCCACCCTTTCTGTAATTTGATTTCAACATTTATATATGTCAGCCATACCGTGTGATGCGTTTTCAGATTCATCACTTGACAACTTCCTGTTTACCGAACACTTGTCTGATTTTACACATGATAGCCAAGTTGAAAATTTTCATCACATTTTTCTCAGGAACTATAGCTACAATACAAGGATTTCTGAAATTTGGTTTCAGGATTTTTATAAGTCAGCTATACCGTGTGATGCATTTTCAGATTCATCACTCGACAACTTCCTGTTTACCGAACACTTGTATGATTTTACACATGATAGCCAAGTTGAAAATTTTCGTCACATTTTTCTCAGGAACTACAATACAAGGATTTCTGAAATTTGGTTTCAGGATTTATATAAGTCAGCTATACCGTGTGATGCGTTTTCAGATTCATGACTCGACTACTTCCTGTTTACAAAACACTTGTATGATTTTACACATGATAACCAAGTTAAAAATTTTCGTCACATTTTTCTCAGGAACTACAATATAAGGATTTCTGAAATTTGGTTTCAGGATTTTTATAAGTCAGCTCTACTGTGTGATGCGTTTTCAGATTCATCACTCGACAACTTCTTGTTTACCGAACACTTGCATATTTTTACACTATTAATATTATCCACTTGCGGCGGGGGTATCATCAGTGAGCAGTAGCTCACAGTTTCACTTGTTCTGTCAGGTTCGAGATAATGGTAGGTTATACTTTGTGTATGTTGTATAAAGGGGAGATAATCAATGCAAATGACTTCATAGGGAGTGAACAATAAAGATTTGTTTGATACTGTCAGGTTTGAGGTAATGGTAGGTTATACTTTGTGTATGTTGTATAAAGGGAAGATAATCAATGCAAATGACTTCAAAGGGGTGAACAATAAAGATTTATTGTATACTGTCAGGTTTGAGGTAATGGTAGGTTATACTTTGTGTATGTTGTATAAAGGGGAGATAATCAATGCAAATGACTTCATAGGTGGTTAACAATAAAGATTTGTTTTATACTGTCAGGTTTGAGGTGACGGTAGGTTATACTTTGTGTAGGTTGTATAAAGGGGAGATAATCAATCCAAGCGACTTCATAGGGGTTGAACAATAAAGATTTGTTTTATTCTGTCAGGTTTGAGGTAATGGTAGGTTATACTTTGTGTATGTTGTATAAAGGGGAGATAATCAATGCAAATGACTTCATAGGCGGTGAACAATAAAGATTTGTTTTATACTGTCAGGTTTGAGGTAATGGTAGGTTATACTTTGTGTATGTTGTATAAAGGGGAGATAATCAATCCAAATGACTTCATAGGGGGTAACCAATAAAGATTTGTTTTATTCTGTCAGGTTTGAGGTAATGGTAGGTTATACTTTGTGTATATTGTATAAAGGGGAGATAATCAATCCAAACAACTTCATAGGGGTTGAACAATAAAGATTTATTTGATACTGTCAGGTTTGAGGTAATGGTAGGTTATACTTTATGTATGTTGTATAAAGGGGAGATAATCAATGCAAATGACTTCATAGGGGTGTGAACAATAAAGATTTGTTTGATACTGTCAGGTTTGAGGTAATGGTAGGTTATACTTTGTGTATGTTGTATAAAGGGGAGATAATCAATGCAAATGACTTCATAGGGGGTGAACAATAAAGATTTGTTTGATACTGTCAGGTTTGAGGTAATGGTAGGTTATACTTTGTGTATGTTGTATAAAGGGGAGATAATCAATCCAAACGACTTCATAGGGGTTGAACAATAAAGAACTGTTTTATACTGTCAGGTTTGAGGTAACGGTAGGTTATACTTTGTGTATGTTGTATAAAAGGGAGATAATCAATGCAAATGACTTCTTAGGCGGTGAACAATAAAGAACTGTTTTATACTGTCAGGTTTGAGATAATGGTAGGTTATACTTTGTGTATGTTGTATAAAGGGGAGATAATCAATCCAAATGACTTCATAGGGGGTAACCAATAAAGATTTGTTTTATTCTGTCAGGTTTGAGGTAATGGTAGGTTATACTTTGTGTATGTTGTATAAAGGGGAGATAATCAATGCAAATGACTTCATAGGCGGTGAACAATAAAGATTTGTTTTATACTGTCAGGTTTCAGGTAACGGTAGGTTATACTTTGTGTATGTTGTATAAAGGGGAGATAATCAATCCAAATGACTTCATAGGGGGTAACCAATAAAGATTTGTTTTATTCTGTCAGGTTTGAGGTAATGGTAGGTTATACTTTGTGTATGTTGTATAAAGGGGAGATAATCAATCCAAATGACTTCATAGGGGGTAACCAATAAAGATCTGTTTTATTCTGTCAGGTTTGAAGTAATTTTAGGTTATGATTTGTGTATAATGTATTAAGGGGAGATAATCAATCCAAATGACTTCATAGGGGGTACACAATAAAGATTTTTTTATACTGTCAGGTTTGAAGTAATGGTAGATTATACTTTTGTGTATGTTGTATAAAGGGGAGATAATCAATCCAAACGACTTCATAGGGGTTGAACAATAAAGATTTATTTTATGCTGTCAGGTTGAGGTAATGGTAGGTTATACTTTGTGTATGTTGTTATAAAGTGATGATAATCAAATCTCAAATGACTTCATAGGGGGTAACCAATAAAGATTTGTTTTATTCTGTCAGGTTTGAGGTAATGTTAGGTTATGCTTTGTGTATAATGTATTAAGGGGAGATAATCAATCCAAATGACTTCATAGTAAAGATTTGTTTGATACTGTCAGGTTTTGAGGTAATGGTAGGTTATACTTTGTGTATGTTGTAATAGGGAAATAATCAATGCAAATGACTTCATAGGGGGTGAACAATAAAGATTTATTTATTACTGTCAGGTTTTGAGGTAATGGTAGGTTATACTTGTGTATAATGTATTAAGGGGAGATAATCAATGCAAATGACTTCATAGGGGTGAACAATAAAGATTTGTTTTATACTGTCAGGTTTGAGGTAATGGTAGGTTAACTTTGTGTATGTTGTATAAAGGGGAGATAAATCAATGCAAATGACTTCATAGGGGTGAACAATAAAGAACTGTTTTATACTGTCAGGTTTGAGGAAACGGTAGTATATACTTTGTGTATGTTGTATATAAGGGGGGATAATCAATGCAAATGACTTCATAGGAGTGAACCAATAAAGAATGTTTTTATTCTGTCTGGTTTGAGGTAACGGTAGGTTATACTTTGTGTATGTTGTTATAAGGGGAGATAATCAATCCAAATGACTTCATAGGGGTAACAATAAAGATTTGTTTTATTCTGTCAGGTTTGAGGTAATGGTAGGTTATGTTTGTGTAAATGTATTAAAGGGGAGATAATCAATCCAAATGACTTCATAGGGGATGAACAATAAAGATTTGTTTGATACTGTCAGGTTTGAGGTAATGGTAGGTTATACTTTGTGTATGTTGTATAAAGGGGAATAATCAATGCAAATGACAGGGGGTGAACAATAAAGATTATTTTATACTGTCAGGTTTGAGGTAATGGTATATAAACTTTGTGTATAATGTATTAAAGGGGAGATAATCAATCAAATGACTTCATAGGGGTGAACAATAAAGAACTGTTTTATTCTGTCAGATTTGAGGTAATGTTAGGTTATGCTTTGTGTATAATGTATTAAGGGGAGATAATCAATCCAAATGACTTCATAGGGGTGAACAATAAAGATTTATTTTATACTGTCAGGTTTGAGGTAATGGTAGGTTTATACTTTGTGTATGTTGTATAAAGGGGAGATAATCAATCCAAATGACTTCATAGGGGGTAACCAATAAAGAGTTGTTTTATTCTGTCAGGTTTGAGGAAATGGTAGGTTATACTTTGTGTATAATGTATAAGGGGAGATAATCAATGCAAATGACTTCAAAGGGGGTGAACAATAAAGATTTGTTTATACTGTCAGGTTTGAGGTAATTGTAGGTTATACTTTTGTTTTATTGTATAAAGGGAGATAATCAATCTGAACGACTTCATAGGGTTGAACAATAAAGGTTTATTTTATACTGTCAGGTTTGAGGTAATGGTAGGTTATACTTTGTGTATGTGTATAAAGGGGAGATAATCAATGCAAATGACTTCAAAGGGGGTGACCAATAAAAATTTGTTTTATACTGTCAGGTTTGAGGTCATGGTAGGTTATACTTTTTGTATGTTGTATAAAGGGGAGATAATCAATCCAAATGACTTCATAGGGGATAACCAATAAAGATTTGTTTTATTCTGTCAGGTTTGAGGTAATTGTAGGTTATGCTTTGTGTATAATGTATTAAGGGGAGATAATCAATCCAAATGACTTCATAGGGTGTGAACAATAAAGATTTGTTTGATACTGTCAGGTTTGAGGTAATGGTAGGTTATACTTTGTGTATGTTGTATAAAGGGGAAATAATCAATGCAAATGACAGGGGGTGAACAATAAAGATTTATTTTATACTGTCAGGTTTGAGGTAATGGTAGGTTAAACTTTGTGTATAATGTATTAAGGGAAGATAATCAATCCAAATGACTTCATAGGGGGTGAACAATAAAGATTTGTTTTATACTGTCAGGTTTGAGGTGACGGTAGATTATACTTAGTGTATGTTGTATAAAGGGGAGATAATCAATCCAATTGACTTCATAGGGGGTAACCAATAAAGATTTGTTTTATTCTGTCAGGTTTGAGGTAATGGTAGGTTATACTTTGTGTATGTTGTATAAAGGGGAGATAATCAATGCAAATGACTTCAAAGGGGGTGAACAATAAAGATTTGTTTTATACTGTCAGGTTTGAGGTCATGGTAGGTTATACTTTTTATACGACCGCAAAATTTGAAAAATTTTTCGTCGTATATTGCTATCACGTTGGCGTCGGCGTCGTCGTCGTCGTCCTCGTCCGGCGTCCGAATACTTTTAGTTTTCGCACTCTAACTTTAGTAAAAGTGAATGGAAATCTATGAAATTTTAACACAAGGTTTATGACCACAAAAGGAAGGTTGGTATTGATTATGGGAGTTTTGGTCCCAACATTTTAGGAATTAGGGGCCAAAAAGGGCCCAAATAAGCATTTTCTTGGTTTTCACACTATAACTTTAGTTTAAGTTAATAGAAATCTATGAAATTTTGACACAAGGTTTATGACCACAAAAGAAAGGTTGGGATTGATTTTGGGAGTTTTGGTTCCAACAGTTTAGGAATTAGGGGCCAAAAAAAGGGCCCAAATAAGCATTATTCTAGGTTTTCGCACCATTACTTTAGTTTAAGTAAATAGAAATCAATGAAATTTAAACACAATGTTTATGACCACAAAAGGAAGGTTGGTATTGATTTTGGGAGTTTTGGTCCTAACAGTTTAGGAATAAGGGGCCCAAAGGGTCCAAAATTGAACTTTGTGTGATTTCATCAAAAATTGAATAATTGGGGTTCTTTGATATGCCGAATCTAACTATGTATGTAGATTCTTAACTTTTGGTCCCGTTTTCAAATTGGTCTACATTAAGGTCCAAAGGGTCCAAAATTAAACTTAGTTTGATTTTAACAAAAATTGAATCCTTGGGGTTCTTTGATATGCTGAATTTAAAAATGTACTTAGATTTTTAATTATTGGCCTAGTTTTCAAGTTGGTCCAAATGGGGGTCTAAAATTAAACTTTGTTTGATTTCATCAAAAATTGAATAAATGGGTTCTTTGATATGCAAAATCTAACTGTGTATGTAGATTCTTAATTTTTGGTCCAGTTTTCAAATTGGTCTACATTAAGGTCCAAAGGGTCCAAAATTAAACTAAGTTTGATTTTAACAAAAATTAAATTCTTGGGCTTATTTGATATGCTTTATCTAAATATGTACTTTGATTTTTGATTATGGGCCCAGTTTTCAAGTTGGTCCAAATCAGGATTCCATATGAAATATTGTGCAATAGCAAGAAATTTTCAATTGCACAGTATTGCACAATAGCAAGAAATATCTAATTGCACAATATTGTGTAATAGCAATTAATTTTCAATTGGAGTTATCTTTCTTTGTATAGAATAGTAGTTGATAATATATGTTGGAAATTTGCCAGACATGACTATGATGTCATTTTCTATTTTTATTTGCCAATAACTTTATGTAAATGACTTCATTGGAAATTTGCCAATATAAAATGTTGCTGATGAAGCTTTTTTTCCTTATCTTATCTAAAATGTTTTTAGATAATGTATGTTGGACATTTGCCAGACATGACTATGATGTCATTTTCTATTTTTATTTGCCAATAAATTTATGTAAATAACTTCATTGGAAATTTGCCAATATAAAATGTTGCTGATGAAGTTTTTTTTTATTGTTTTATACAATAAACAATGTATATTCACTTTTACTACCAACCAATCTTTACCATTCAGTGATAACAAGCACTTTATTTTACATTTTAATATTTTATGATGTATTTAAAAGAGTAGTTATTGTTGCAAACTCCATTAGAAATTTGAATTGATATCAGTTTTGGAAAAAGGGAAACGGGGATGTGAAAAAAAGGGGGGGGGGGGGGTTAAATTTTTCTCATTTCAGATTTCATAAATAAAAAGAAAATTTTTTCAAACATTTTTTTGAGAGGATTAATATTCAACAGCATAGTGAATTGCTCAAAGGCAAAAAAAAACTTTTAAGTTCATTAGACCACATTCGTTCTGTGTCAGAAACCTATGCTGTGTCATGATCAACTATTTAATTTTAGATTTAAAAAGTTTGAAGAAGAAATCTTTAATTGATTTGTAAAATCTTGACATTTGTTTTGTGTAAAAAAAAACCATGTAATGTCAAAAATTTGATCACAATCCAAATTCAGAGCTGTATCACGCTTGAATGTTTTGTCCATACTTGCCCCAACTGTTCAGGGTTCGACCTCTGCGGTCGTATAAAGCTGCGCCCTGCGGAGCACCTGGTTGTATGTTGTATAAAGGGGAGATAATCAATCCAAATGACTTCATAGGGGATAACCAATAAAGATTTGTTTTATTCTGTCAGGTTTGAGGTAATTGTAGGTTATGCTTTGTGTATAATGTATTAAGGGGAGATAATCAATCCAAATGACTTCATAGGGTGTGAACAATAAAGATTTGTTTGATACTGTCAGGTTTGAGGTAATGGTATGTTATACTTTGTGTATGTTGTATAAAGGGGAAATAATCAATGCAAATGACAGGGGGTGAACAATAAAGATTTGTTTTATACTGTCAGGTTTGAGGTAACAGTAGGTTATACTTTGTGTATGTTGTATAAAGGGGAGATAATCAATCCAAATGACTTCATAGGGGGTAACCAATAAAGATTTGTTTTATTCTGTCAGGTTTGAGGTAATGTTAGGTTATGCTTTGTGTATAATGTATTAAGGGGAGATAATCAATCCAAACGACTTCATAGGGGTTGAACAATAAAGATTTGTTTTATTCTGTCAGGTTTGAGGTAATGGTAGGTTATACTTTGTGTATGTTGTATTAAGGGGAGATAATCAATGCAAATGACTTCATAGGCGGTGAACAATAAAGATTTGTTTTATACTGTCAGGTTTGAGGTAACGATAGGTTATACTTTGTGTATGTTGTATAAAGGGGAGATAATCAATGCAAATGACTTCATAGGAGGTGAACAATAAAGAACTGTTTTATACTGTCAGGTTGGAGGTAACGGTAGGTTATACTTTGTTTATGTTGTATAAAGGGGAGATAATCAATCCAAATGAATTCATAGGGGGTAACCAATAAAGATTTGTTTTATTCTGTCAGGTTTGAGGTAATGGTAGGTTATGCTTTGTGTATAATGTATTAAGGGGAAATAATCAATCCAAATGACTTCATAGGGGGTGAACAATAAAGATTTGTTTGATACTGTCAGGTTTGAGGTAATGGTAGGTTATACTTTGTGTATGTTGTATAAAGGGGAAATAATCAATGCAAATGACTTCATAGGGGGTGAACAATAAAGATTTATTTTATACTGTCAGGTTTGAGGTAATGGTAGGTTATATTTACTTTGTGTATAATGTATTAAGGGGAGATAATCAATCCAAATGACTTCATAGGGGGTAACCAATAAAGATTTGTTTTATTCTGTCAGGTTTGAGGTAATGGTAGGTTATGCTTTGTGTATAATGTATTAAGGGGAGATAATCAATCCAAATGACTTCATAGTGGTGAACAATAAAGATTTGTTTGATACTGTCAGGTTTGAGGTAATGGTAGGTTATACTTTGTGTATGTTGTATAAAGAGGAGATAATCAATGCAAATGACTTCAAAGGGGATGACAAATAAAGATTTGTTTTATACTGTCAGGTTTGAGGTAATGGTAGGTTTTAAGAACTACAGTTTACCTATAAAAATATGAATAACAATAGTGTGCTGTTATTATTTGATTAGGGTTTTCTTCAGATACACTGACACTGGTATATAACAATGAGACCAGTAGCAAATAATACATATAACAAATAGACAAATGTACTAGAGACTTTACTAGTAGCGTATGTCTAATATTATTAAACTAGGTATATCTGAGGTATATATGTAGGACTCAAATCAATGACAGATTCCTAATCTATGGCAAATGTGACGTAACAAAAATTTTGATGGATTCAGTTGAGGATTATGTCAGGCAATGGGCAAAGCGGGAAACCCAACGGTCTAATCTATATCAAAACGAGAAACGAGAAGTCCACTTGTTTAAGACAAGTCGTATATATGTACTGCATTGTTTTACATTTGCACAACATTTTGCCATAGATTTTGGAAACAACAAAAATACGCCATAGATGAGGGAATTACAAAACTTGTCATAGATTTGGGATGACATGACGTCACATTTGCCATAGATTAGGAATCTACCATAGATTTGGAACCCATCATGGATTTGAGTCCTACATTTAACGGTTTAACTGAGTACTTCTGAGTTTAAATTGTGTAACGTTATATAAACAATAAGAATATTTAACAGTTTAGTACACAAGAAAGTGTGCTAGCTGACTCTGTGATAGAGCGTATGCCTAAGATCTAAAGGGTTTTAATGTATTAAATTCTTTATTATGTTATTACTTTAGTAGTCTTAGTACACAAGAAGTGTGCTAGCTGAAACTGTGCTAGAGCGTTATCAAGTGTACAAAAAATTTAGATAGGCAAGTGTGCTAGCTAACCCTGTGCTAGAGCGTATGACTTAGGTCTAAAAAGTTTTATGTTTAATTTGTTTTAAATATTTATGTTTAATACACCAGAAAGTGTGCTAGCTGACCCTGTGCTAGAGCGTTATCAAGTGTATAAAATTTAGATAGGCAAGTGTGTTAGCTGAATATGGCCTGTGCTAGAGCTTATGCCTAAGATCTAAAGGTTTTTATACGACCGCAAAATTTGAAAAATTTTTCGTCGTATATTGCTATCACGTTGGCGTCGTCGTCGTCGTCCGAATACTTTTAGTTTTCGCACTCTAACTTTAGTAAAAGTGAATGGAAATCTATGAAATTTTAACACAAGGTTTATGGCCACAAAAGGAAGGTTGGTATTGATTTTGGGAGTTTTGGTCCCAACATTTTAGGAATTAGGGGCCAAAAAGGGCCCAAATAAGCATTTTCTTGGTTTTCGCACTATAACTTTAGTTTAAGTTAATAGAAATCTATGAAATTTTGACACAAGGTTTATGACCACAAAAGAATGGTTGGGATTGATTTTGGGAGTTTTGGTTTCAACAGTTTAGGAATTAGGGGCCAAAAAAGGGCCCAAATAAGCATTATTCTTGGTTTTCGCACAATAACTTTAGTTTAAGTAAATAGAAATCAATGAAATTTAAACACAATGTTAATGACTACAAAAGGAAGGTTGGTATTGATTTTGGGAGTTTAGGTCCCAACAGTTTAGGAATTAGGGGCCAAAAAGGGACCCAAATAAGCATTTTTCTTGGTTTTCGCACCATAACGTTAGTATAAGTAAATAGAAATCTATGATATTTAAACACAAGGTTTATGACCATAAAAGGAAGGTTGGTATTGATTTTGGGAGTTTTGGTCCCAACAGAATAAGGGGCCCAAAGGGTCCAAAATTAAACTTTGTTTGATTTCATCAAAATTGAATAATTGGGGTTCTTTGATATGCCGAATCTAACTGTGTATGTAGATTCTTAACTTTTGGTCCCGTTTTCAAATTGGTCTACATTAAGGTCCAAAGGGTCCAAAATTAAACTTAGTTTGATTTTGACAAAAAATGAATCAGTTAGGTTCTTTGATATGCTGAATCTAAAAATGTACTTAGATTCTTTATTATTGGCCCAGTTTTCAAGTTGGTCCAAATCGGGGTCCAAAATTAAACTTTGTTTGATTTCATCAAAAATTGAATAAATGGGGTTCTTTGATATACCAAATCTAACTGTGTATGTAGATTCTTCATTTTTGGTCCTGTTTTCAAATTGGTCTACACTAAAGTCCAAAGGGTCCAAAATTAAACTTAGTCTGATTTTAACAAAAATTGAAATCTTGGGGTTCTTTGATAGGCTGAATCCAAAAATGTACTTAGATTTTTATACGACCGCAAAATTTGAAAAAATTTTCGTCGTATATTGCTATCACGTTGGCGTCGGCGTCGTCGTCGTCGTCGTCCGGCGTCCGAATACTTTTAGTTTTCGCACTCTAACTTTAGTAAAAGTGAATGGAAATCTATGAAATTTTAACACAAAGTTTATGACCACAAAAGGAAGGTTGGTATTGATTTTGGGAGTTTTGGTCCCAACATTTTAGGAATTAGGGGCCAAAAAGGGCCCAAATAAGCATTTTCTTGGTTTTCGCACTATAACTTTAGTTTAAGTTAATAGAAATCTATGAAATTTTGACACAAGGTTTATGACCACAAAAGAACGGTTGGGATTGATTTTGGGAGTTAAGGTTTCAACAGTTTAGGAATTAGGGGCCAAAAAAAGGGCCCAAATAAGCATTATTCTTGGTTTTCGCACAATAACTTTAGTTTAAGTAAATAGAAATCAATGAAATTTAAACACAATGTAATGACTACAAAAGGAAGGTTGGTATTGATTTTGGGAGTTTAGGTCCCAACAGTTTAGGAATTAGGGCCAAAAAGGGACCCAAATAAGCATTTTTCTTGGTTTTCGCACCATAACGTTAGTATAAGTAAATAGAATCTATGAAATTTAAACACAAGGTTTATGACCATAAAAGGAAGGTTGGTATTGATTTTGGGAGTTATGGTCCCAACAGAATAAGGGGCCCAAAGGGTCCAAAATTAAACTTTGTTTGATTTCATCAAAATTGAATAATTGGGGTTCTTTGATGTGCCGAATCTAACTGTCATGACTGTGTATGTAGATTCTTAACTTTTGGTCCCGTTTTCAAATTGGTCTACATTAAGGTCCAAAGGGTCCAAAATTAAACTTAGTTTGATTTTGACAAAAAATGAATCAGTTAGGTTCTTTGATATGCTGAATCTAAAAATGTACTTAGATTCTTGATTATTGGCCCAGTTTTCAAGTTGGTCCAAATCGGGGTCCAAAATTAAACTTTGTTTGATTTCATCAAAAATTGAATAAATGGGGTTCTTTGATATACCAAATCTAACTGTGTATGTAGATTCTTCATTTTTGGTCCTGTTTTCAAATTGGTCTACACTAAAGTCCAAAGGGTCCAAAATTAAACTTAGTCTGATTTTAACAAAAATTGAAATCTTGGGGTTCTTTGATATGCTAAATCCAAAAATGTACTTAGATTTTTTTATTATGGACCCAGTTTTCAAGTTGGTCCAAATCAGGATCTAAAATTATTATATTAAGTATTGTGCAATAGCAAGTCTTTTCAATTGCACAGTATTGCGCAATGGCAAGAAATATCTAATTGCACAATATTGTGAAATAGCAAATTTTTTTTTAATTAGAGTTATCTTTCTTTGTCCAGAATAGTAAGCAAGAAATATCTAATTGCAAAATATTGTGCAATAGTAAGATTTTTTTTTAATTGGAGTTATCTTTCTTTGTCCAGAATCAACTGAAATCTTTGTTATATACAATATACAATGTATATTCACTTTTTATTACCAACTGATAAATTAAAATAATCTTTACCATTCAGTGATAACAAGCAGTTGTTTTACATCTTAATATTTTATGATGTATTTAAATGAGTAGTTATTGTTGCAAACTCCATTAGAAATTTTAATTGAGATTAGTTTTGGAATAAGGGAAAGGGGGATGTGATTAAAAAAATTGGGTTCTCATTTGAAATTTCATAAATAAAAAAGAAAATTTCTTCAAACATTTTTTTGAGAGGATTAATATTCAACAGCATAGTGAATTGCTCTAAGAGAAAACAAAAATTTTAAGTTTATTAGAACACATTCATTCTGTGTCAGAAACCTATGCTGTGTCAACTATTTAATCACAATCCAAATTTAGAGCTGAATCCAGCTTGAATGTTGTGTCCATACTTGCCCCAACCGTTCAGGGTTCAACCTCTGCGGTCGTATAAAGCTACGCCCTGTGGAGCATCTGGTTTATTATAGGCCCAGTTTTCAAGTTGGTCCAAATCAGGATCTAAAATTATTATATTAAGTATTGTGCAATAGCAAGTCTTTTCAATTGCACAGTATTGCGCAATGGCAAGAAATATCTAATTGCACAATATTGTGAAATAGCAAATTTTTGTTTAATTAAAGTTATCTTTCTTTGTCCAGAATAGTAAGCAAGAAATATCTAATTGCAAAATATTGTGCAATAGCAAGAATTTTTTTTAATTGGAGTTATCTTTCTTTGTCCAGAATCAACTTAAATCTTTGTTATATACAATATACAATGTATATTCACTTTTTACTACCAACTGATAAATTAAAATAATCTTTACCATTCAGTGATAACAAGCAGTTTTTTTTACATTTTAATATTTTATGATGTATTTAAATGAGTAGTTAGTGTTGCAAACTCCATTAGAAATTTTAATTGAGATTAGTTTTGGAATAAGGGAAAGGGGGATGTGATTAAAAAAATTGGGTTCAATTTTTCTCATTTGAAATTTCATAAATAAAAAAGAAAATTTCTTCAAACATTTTTTTGAGAGGATTAATATTCAACAGCATAGTGAATTGCTCTAAGAGAAAACAAAAATTTTAAGTTCATTAGAACACATTCATTCTGTGTCAGAAACCTATGCTGTGTCAACTATTTAATCACAATCCAAATTTAGAGCTGAATCCAGCTTGAATGTTGTGTCCATACTTGCCCCAACCGTTCAGGGTTCAACCTCTGTGGTCGTATAAAGCTACGCCCTGCGGAGCATCTGGTTAAATATTTACTTGTAAATGTTGAATGTACAAATAGTTTTATAAACAGAAAATAAGTTAATGTCAGCTTTATATACAAATTTAAGCTATTATGACAATTGTGCTAGAGACTTTACTAGCAGTATATGCCATATAATTTATATCAAAGTTTACTCAAAATAGTGTTTATCCGTAAATTGGTTTTCTTATTTACTTCAAGACAATTGCTAGAGACTTTACTAGCAGTGTAGTCCTGAAACCCTTATTCTTATCTCAATTATTTATATCAAAACAAATATACTAGAGACTTTACTAGAAGTGTATGTCTTTTAACTAATCTTCCTCTTTGGCGTTATTTAAACAGGACAAGTGTACTAGAAACTTTTCTAGTAACGTATGCCCTATATCCTTATTTATTTAGTTATTTAAACAAAACAGGTGTACTAGAAACTTTACTAGCAGCGTATGTATTGTTTTGTGTCCCTTTTGCCTTATTTAATATTTATTTAAATTACGTAAAGCAAGACAAGTGTACTAGAGACTTTACTAGTAGCGTATGTCTTCAAGCGACTTGTAAAATAGAGGACAATAAAAGTATAACAAAAACTCTCAGACATACCTTCGAAAACCTATAATATAGTGTATAATTTAAACGCAAAAATAGTTTGATTGGCTTTGGACTCGTAGGTAGAAAAATCTAACTTTCCGGTAAAATGTATTTAAACAAACCTTACTTTCTATTAAAATTTTGGAAAGCTAATAAAATGGCGTGAACTGGTGAAAGTGACTTCAGCGCAGCGTTTTTGAAAGGTTATATAATACCCGCGCTGCACGACAGTGCATAAGTACCTTCTTCCTCTCTGGATCTTTACACCCTTTATAGGGTAACCATACTTTCGTATGTCGAACAGTTCCACCACCAAAAAAATAAATAAATGAAGAATACAATCGTAACACAACAACATTATATACACTATTTACATTTTTTAAGTCTTTATGTGTTTTTAAAAGGGAGGTTTACAGGTTTTATTTTAAATTTTACATGGGAAGTTTACAGTTTTTAAGACTTTTAACATGCAAAGTTAGAATTTTTTTATGATTTTTACTTTTAGCAGTTATTTTTTATACATGTAAATATATATAGGTTTTTTTTATTTCTTTTTATTCTATTTTTTTTTTGGTCTACTGATATTTAATGCCCCGAGAATTTTTTGGATAATTGGTGCAAAATCCTGCATTCTGACCCTTTTCTGACACTGAAATTTCGCTCCTGAAAATTCCATTTTTTAAGTTATAAACTTCAACATATTAAAAAAAAAAAAAATAATTCAACCGTGCATGATTTATGTGTCAAAAAAGTTCACAATCCAACTGGATAGGAAAAACGGAATATCTTAGCTAAAACTAATACTTTCAATTTGTGTTGGCTAGGGCAGAAGGGGTCTTGGCATGCTGCTTTGAAATTATAAAAATGTACAAATAACATAGAATTGAGTCTCGTGATGTCCTCTAAACATAGAACAAATGACGGTAGAACATTTTCGTTCATCATCGTTTCTAAAGACAGTGATTATAGGGTTAAAAAATGCATTCACATAAAGTTCAGCTGCACAAACATATTGTAAATTGCAGGCTAATGTTTCATTATCATTTTTTTTATTAGATATAAAACCCGATTTCAGAGGGGAAAGTTGGTTTTGGGAAAGAAATGCAAAGAGTTGGATGTGTTTTGAGAATATACTAGTAATGTAATAACATGTTCCTTTATTACATGTTAATAAACGGGTTTGTAACTGGCATAAGAAACACCATGGCTTCAGCGATCATTCTTTTTTTCTTTATTTATATGCCAATCCTAGAGGCATTATGTTTTTGGTCTGTGTGTCCGTTCGTCTGGTCGTCTGTCCCGCTTCAGGTTAATGTTTTTGTCAATTAAGGTAGTTTTTAATGAAGTTGAAATCAAATCAACTTGAAACTGCACATATGTTCCTTTTGATATGATATTTTTATTCATCATGCCGAATTAGAGATTTAATCCCAATTTTACGGTCCACTGAATGAAAAAATGATAGTGGCCGCTTCAGGTTAAGTATTTGGTCAGGGTAGTTTTTGATGAAGTTGAATTCCAACCACCTTGAAACTTTGTTCACATTCTCCCAAAGGTAATAGTTTTCTTATCTATATATTTTGAAATCAAATTTTTAATCCCAATTAATGGTCAACTGAACATAGAAAATGATAGTGCGAGTTGGGCATCCGAGTACTATGAACACATTCTTGTATATTTTTTTCTGTCAGTGACAGTGATCATGACTAAAAAAAAAAATTAAAAAAATGAGTTAATGATGTCTATCATTTAATGTACCATTCTAAGGACAAGGCGTAGGGATCAAATCGACGACTACATGTAAATGTGACTGCTGGACTTACATCCAGGGTGTCATGATACTCGTAACGCATGGTTACAGGTTTTAGCGTCATGGAATGCTTACTTTCAGCATTTTTTTTCAATATCACACAGTAGATTGTAAATTTGTAGATGGTGAAACTCCGAGATTACGGAAATATTATTCAATCTTTTGCTTCACTGAACTTTTGCCTCTTTGGTATTTAAAAAAAAAAAATCTGCCTCCAGTTTCACACCTTTTGTTTAATGACGTAAAATCCGTATATTTTCAATAAAAAGAGTTATATTACAAGGAAAGAGTTAAATTACAAGAGAAATTTAACTCGCTTTTTGTTTTTCGTATGTTTTGCTCGATAACTTTCTCTGCAGAAACTCTTTAAACAGCGAAGTTGGGAAGCCGAGTACTTAATAACTTTAGTTCTTCCATGCCACTGAGGCATAGTATTCATACAAAAAAGTCATGCAAGTGTTGTTATGAAATGTTTACGCCAGGATAATTGTAGAAAAGAGGGGGCGAAAGTTTCCAGAGGGACATTCAAACTCGTAGATCGAAAATTAAATGACAACGCTGGCATGGCCGAAAAAAAAGACAACCAATAGTATACAAGACACATATAAAACTAAGGACGAAACAACACAACCCCTCAAAAAAAACTGGATGTAAACTTAGGTGCTCCGGAAGGGTAAGCAGACCATGCTCAGTCCCAATATGGCACCCGTCGTGTTGATCATGTTTTACGAACCCGGTAAATAGCCTAATTCGATAGGTCACAATCGTGAAAAGGGAACCGGATTGTAGTGAAGAAATAAGTAACATATCCAATTTCATATGTGAAACGGAAAGTCCGTTACGTTCAACCAACTCGTGATAGCATCCGTAAAAT
The DNA here is from genome assembly GCA_019925275.1 of Mytilus edulis. Classification (NCBI taxonomy): domain Eukaryota; kingdom Metazoa; phylum Mollusca; class Bivalvia; order Mytilida; family Mytilidae; genus Mytilus; species Mytilus edulis. The sequence continues at coordinate 2,014,314 of CM034357.1, read as the reverse complement.
TTACGAAGGGATGATTTTAACTTTACCATTTGGAACTCTTGGTTTTATTGCTTCCTTTTAAGCAGCAACCCTCTATCAAGGAAATCATTATAGGAAATACAACCCCGGGAATATCGTATCGATTGGGAGATATATACTCCGTATGCAGGCGATGCTGTAATATTGCTTCAAAGAAATGGAAAGTTCACAATTTGGAAGCTGACATTTTCTCTTTTGTCGTTTGTCTTTTTGAATTGTTTTACTTTAGTCAATTATGATGGGGTTCTGTATTGCTTGCTGTTCGATGTGGCAGAGCTAAGGCTCCGTATTGAAGACCGTAATTTTACCTATAATTGTTTTCTTTTTAACACATTGTGACTTGGATTGAGAGTTGTCTCATTGACGCTCAAACTGAAACTAAAAAAATGTGGGTTCGGGGTCTAGTGGTTAAGACCGATGGCTACAGTACTGAAGGTCCTGAGTACGATTTCTACCCTCCCACACACATCTCTGGAATCCAGACCGGAGTTTAAAACTAGATTGGATTCTTCGGGGCCTCGGTAGGTCAAAGTTGTTCCCAGGTTAACCTGGAGATCAATCTTCTGAAATCTCTTCGGGTTGTTTGTTCCCGTCGAGAAGTCCGGTGGTTCATTCCGAGTACTTCGGCTTCCTCCACCATAATAACAGACTTCCCGGTGTCCTACACAATCCCTTGGGCGGTGTTGGGTGGGGATTGTTCTGGTGATAGGATAATATTGTAAAGGACACATTTCCATAAATCCTTAGGGAGTGTACATGGATCCGCTGTACCCTTGCAGTCAATCAAGGTGTGCGTCTCAACTGGCGGAATCTCGAAGTACATACATACTCCATCTTCTTATTTCTATTGTACCGGTATTAATGAATGTATATGGTAAATTACTTATGAGTCATAAGTTATGACTCATAAATGGATTTTCTATCTTTTTTATTTCCTTTAATACCTTGTTTTCTTTATTTCCATGCAAAAACCTTGGGTTTTAAAAAAACTTTTTATGCAAATTATTGGTACGGCATGCCGTACCAACACAAATTATATGGTACGGTGGCTGCCGTACCTGCCGTACCGGCTGCTACGCCCCTGAGATATAAAGATTTGGTTTTGAAGTTTGGTTGTACCTGTAGAAAACTTATTTCAAACGGGTTAGCACATCCTCATTTTTACGAAAATGTTGTTAACCGTGCCCGGAAATTTAGAAATGATCCTTGTAGTTATTATCAACCCAGGTGGTCAGATATTTGTTATGCCGTGCGCAGGTTAAACGCAGGGCAAAGTGCTATCGCTATATAAAATATATGTGGAAGTGGGGGCTCTGGCCATTTTGAAAATGGAGTTGAAAGGAGAATAATAAATTGTTTATAGGGTAAATAGTTTCTTTTGTTACTTTTGACTGTGTTGTGTGGACTTTTCATTTATTTTTACATCGTACATACTGATAGAAATGCTATTTAAAGACTTTGTTAGAAAAGAATAGAATTATTGAGAAAGTGGAATAATTTAGTGTAACATGTCACTTGATATTCATGTTTTTTATCGGAGTGATGTGTATTGAATTATAAGATGTCTTCGTCGAGGTCCGCGTTCAGCGGTCTGTTTGATTGTACATAGAATTGAATAGAATTTTTTTTGTTTCAGATGGTGTTACCTACAGCTTTGACAGGTTGACGAATGAAGAAGTAATATGACATTGCACGATGATTCATGTCAATGAGTTCGAACAACCTTTTTAAAAGGAAAGGATTTTTTCTAATCAGAATATGGTGAGAACAAATTGCAATTGAAGTAATGTTTTGGTTTCTGAAAATAGGAAAATAATGAATGGGGAAAATATTGATACTACACTAAATTATGTATGTCTGTGTTGAGATAGGCAGAAGATGCCAATATGGCACGGTACTAAAAAAAAATAAAAAAAATCTGTGATGGAAGCAGCTTTATGTTCAAATGAACCTATTTAAAAGTAATGCTAATAATTTTCCCGTAATTTCATGATGTTTCTATTGGATGTGTATTTAATTTCATTGATGTGTTGAAATATGTAACAAAAATCTTTTTGTCATGGGAGATTAAATAAGGGTTGCAATATTTTTGTTTTGTTTTGTTTTATCTAAATTAATAAATAAATATAATGTTGAATGATTTTGTATACTAGTACAAATGTATACTTAAATTTTATGTATGGTTAAATTTTTTAATTTAAATTTCTTTGTCTACAGTTCGAGGGACACTGATTCCCTAGTGGTTTTCCACGTGGATTGTAGGCAAAGGGATTTTTCCTTTTCAAAGTGTGACTAATGCTGTCTTTAGTACAAATAAACAATTTGTTATTGGTTAATATATTTTCAGCAGACATGTGAAGAATCGAGTGGAAATACAATAATTGTCAATGTTCCTGATTATGAAGTAAAGAGTGTGTTTGATTCAACAACAGTAAAGAAAGAGACAAGCCAGCATAGTTTACACTTGGAGGTTAAGTCCCTTTGCTTACAAGCTTTCCACATGCTGAAGATGTTATTAGAATAATGACAATGTTCATGTTGATATGAGTTCATTGCCTTAACTCAACTTTTAAAAAGTCCGTATGTGGTCAAATTCATGAGAATTTATTGAATTATGAACGATTTATAAAGAACTGTTTACATGCATCTTTAAATGTTTAGAAGTGTTTTAAAGTAATTTTAAAAGGAATAAATCAATATGTATTGCCTGTTTGGGTTGATGAGGTTCTTGATAAGTTCCCCCCTCTCCCACCCATAAGTACCAAAATGTGGATATGTTTTTAGCTCACCTGGCCCAAAGGACCAAGTGAGCTTTTCTCATCACTTTGCGTCCGTCGTCCGTCGTCCGTCGTCGTCCGGCGTTAGCTTTTACAAAAATCTTCTCCTCTGAAACTACTGGGCCAAATCAAACCAAACTTGGCCACAATCATCATTTGGGTATCTAGTTTAAAAAATGTGTGGCGTGACACGGTCAACCAACCAAGATGGCCATTACGGCTAAAAATAGAACATAGGGGTAAAATGCAGTTTTTGGCTTATAACTCAAAAACCAAAGCATTTAGAGCAAATCTGACATGGGGTAAAAATGTTCATCAGGTCAAGATCTATCTGCCCTGAATTTTCAGATGAATCGGTCAATCGGTTGTTGGGTTACTGCCCCTGAATTGGTAATTTTGAGGAAATTTTGCTGTTTTTGGTTATTATCTTGAATATTATTATAGATAGAGATAAACTGTAAACAGCAATAATGTTCAGCAAAGTTAGATTTACAAATAAGTCAACATGACCAAAATGGTCAGTTGACCCGTTTAGGAGTTATTGCCCTTTATAGTCAATTTTTAACCATTTTTCGTAAATTAAAGTAATCTTTTACAAAAATCTTCTCCTCTGAAACTACTGGGCCAAATTAATCCAAACTTGGCCACAATCATCTTTGGGGTATCTAGTTTAAAAAATGTGTGGCGTGACTTGGTCAACCAACCAAGATGGCCACCACGGCTAAAAATAGAACATAGGGGTAAAATGCAGTTTTTGGCATATAACTCAAAAACCAAAGCATTTTGAGGAAATCTGACGGGGTAAAAATGTTTATCAGGTCAAGATCTATCTGCCCTGAAATTTTAAGATGAATCGGTCAATTGGTTGTTGGGTTGCTGTCCCTGAATTGGTAATTTTGAGGAAATTTTGCTGTTTTTGGTTATTATCTTGAATATTATTATAGATAGAGATAAACTGTAAACAGCAATAATGTTCAGCAAAGTAAGATCTAAAAATAAGTCAACATGACCAAAATGGTCAGTTGACCCGTTTAGGAGTTATTGCCCTTTATAGTCAATTTTTAACCATTTTTCGTAAATTTAAGTAATCTTTTACAAAAATCTTCTCCTCTGAAACTACTGGGCCAAATTAATCCAAACTTGGCCACAATCATCTTTGGGGTATCTAGTTTAAAAAACGTGTGGCGTGACCTGGTCAACCAACTAAGATGGACGCCACAGCTAAAAATAGAACATAGGGGTAAAATGCAGTTTTTGGCTTATAACTCAAAAACCAAAGCATTTTGAGGAAATCTGACATGGGATAAAAATGTTTATCAGGTCAAGATCTATCTGCCCTGAAATTTTAAGATCTACAAATAAGTCAACATGACCTAAATGGTCAATTGACCCCTTAAGGAGTTATTGCCCTTTATAGTCAATTTTTAACAATTTTCATTAATTTGGTAAATTTATGTAAATTTTTACCAAATATAGTTCTCTGTTACTAATGGGCAAAGTTCATTATAGATATAATTGTAAGAAGCAAAATCGTTCAGTAAAGTAAGAACTTCAAACACATCACCATCACCAAAATACAATTTTGTCATGAATCCATTTGTGTCCTTTGTTTGATATGCACATAGACCAAGGTGAGCGACACAGGCTCTTTAGAGCCTCTAGTTATATTTATATTTCAATATTGGTATTACATGTATGCATTTTGGGTTGATGAACACGAGACAACATTAGAAAAACATGAGCATTACCATGGGATCATGTTGACAAAACAAACCTTCGCTTTATCGATTTTCAAGGGAAAGGTCAATTAGGGCAAGTGTATTGGCATGTTTGTGTTTACTTTTTTCATTACAATGGTAAAAATAAGATTATATATCTCGTATTACAATAATGTTGATTATAATGCTTCATTTTATGAGCTCCAGAGTAGTTTTTATAACTGAAAAACAACTGTGCACTATATCCAGTGAGCTCTTCTGCATTGCATTGTGCATGGTAGTCCACATTTTGGTTTCTGAAACGTTAAGATATTATCTTGTATTCGGTTCTTTCCTCTAGAGTTTTCTATGCCCATAACTTAACATGAACTGGATGCAAGATTATATCAATCACTGAGGATATGTGTATATCGCTCCTTCAAATAAACTTATACTACAAGGTTACCAATTCAACACTGTAGTAAGATCATTGAATATTCTTTTTATTGGTATAAATAATGATTTTGCTATCGGTAAATTAAAAGCAAACTAAATATTACTAATATTTTATATATATATATACATTCATGGATCTACAATCTGTCGATACCTGTAACTTTGCATTGCACAAGGTCATGTTTTTCTCTGACTGTTTATGACGTCTTTACACTAAATCCATTGGATGTTGGATGTGTACGAATTGATAGTTTAGTCTTAGATGCATGATTTTTGTATTAGTTGTTAGTGGCTTTGAACTAGCTGTCAGATAACAGCGAGTACTCTCAGATCTGTTCCTAGTGTCTTTTTGTTGTCGGGATGTACAAGTTCCCGGCCACGTCCACATGTGTTTTTGTTCATCTGATGAGTTAAGCCTTTTTCAACTGATTTCTATAGTTCGTTCTTATGTTGTACTGTTTATACCACTGTCCCAGGTTAGGGGAGGGTTGGGATCCCGCTAACATGTTTAACCTCGCCACATTATTTATATATGTGCCTGTACCAAGTCAGGAGCCTGTAATTCAGTGGTTGAATTCAGAGTGTGAATTCACATTACTATAAGACGTGTCACGGTACTTATCTATCCCAAATTCATGTATTTGGTTTTGATGTTATATTTGTTATTCTCATAGGATTTTGTCTAATGCTTAGTCCGTTTCTCTGTGTGTGTGTTACATTTTAATGTTGTGTCATTGTTCTCCTCTTATATTTAATGCGTTTCCCTCAGTTTTAGTTTGTTACCCCGATTTTGTTTTTTGTCCATGGATTTATGAGTTTTGAACAGCGGTATACTACTGTTGCCTTTATTTGTCGTTTGTTTATGTTACATATTTGTTTTTCGTTCATTTTTTTATATATAAATAAGGCCGTTAGTTTTCTCGTTTGAATTGTTTTACATTGTCATATCGGGGCCCTTTATAGCTGACTATGCAGTATGGGCTTTGCTCATTGTTGAAGGCCGTATGGTGACCTATAGTTGTTAATGTCTGTGTCATGTTGGTCTCTTGTGGACAGTTGTCTCATTGGCAATCATACCACATTTTCTTTTTTATATTTGTGGTTTTTATAAAAAGACACAAAATACAATATGTAATTACAAGCACTTTATAATAAATGTCTCTTCAATGATGCATAGGCTAGAACAAATTGAAATTCAAAACCTTACAAATATGAAGTGAAACATGATTGAAAATAATAAGTAATTACAGGGTAAGTCTCAGAAAGTTAAATGGTTTTAAATATAAATAATATTGCATCGTTTCAGTCTTCCATTAATTGTCTTCTCATGTTTTTATAAAATATTTACAAATGTTTATGATCGCTTAACTCTTCATTTTTTCTCTTCCGTGTGGTTCATTGAAATCAAGGTCTGGACCAATAGAGACTATTCTGTAGGGGTTGATACTCTCATGGCTATACTGAAATTGTAAAAGTAAATAAAATTATTTTATAGGTTAAATTGAAATCACAAATTCGTATTTTGTTTACGCATTTCTATGGTTTAAAAAAGATTAAAAAGTAAGATGGTTGTAAAAACTTTTTGGAAATTTGGGTCCTCAATGCTCTTCAACATAGTACTTATTTGGCTTTATAACTACTTTGATCTGATCGTCACTGATGAGTCTTATGAAGACGAAACGCGCGTCTGGCGTACTAAATTATAATCCTGGTACCTTTGATAAACAAGTTCAGCCAAAACCGCCTTTTGTACATCGCTTTATGTATTTTTTTTAGCTTATTCTGTCAACAAAAGAGGGTTCAAAATGAAGCCTTTCTCGAGGCAAAACTTCCTTTTGAACATCGCTTCATGTATTTCTTAGCTTATTCTGACAACAAAAGGGTTCCAAATGAAGCCTTTCTCGAGGCAAAACTTCCTTTTGTACATCGCTTCATGTATTTCTTAGCTAATTCCGTCAACACCAGAAGGTTCAAAAGGATGCCTTTCTCTAGTTCGATTTGCTGTGGTTAACACTTGTCATTCAGTTCACATTTGTTTAAATGACGATCAACTCACCATATAATATAATGCCACGTGGTGTGATGCATATCGACCGTTTGTGACATACTTTTGTCTGGGACAATCAACTCACCATATAATTATAGATTATAGTTGGTCATCTCAACGAGATTGATTTTCTCGCTTGAGCTGGTACAGCGAAAGTGAGAACAGCAATCGAGTTGAGATGACCAATGATAATCTGTTTATCGCTATTTTACCTATGAGGACGTTGTCAATTTCATGTCAATTTCGTTAGAAACGCCACGTGGCCTCCTTAGTTTCTAGCGATAATTTTTCCATCTCAAGCGAGAAGCATGATATGAAAATTATCACAAAAAAAGATCAAAAGAAAAATGTACAAAATAGCGATAATGCAACGTAATGTGATGCATAACGACCGTTTGTGACACACCTTTTATCTGGTATTTGTTTAAATGACAATCAACTCACCATATAGTGCCACGTGATGTGATGCATATCGACCGTTGGTGATACACCACGTGTCTGGTATATATCTCTTGTATACTTCCACATATTTGGGTAGTCGATTATTCTTTTCTTGTTACACTACAATAAACATCATATCATTTGCATAACAATAACACATCTTTAAAAAAAACATTCACTCAACACATATCTTGTCGAAAACATGGAAACAAGATACAACAAAAGTTCATTTATGAGGAGCAAAGTTATTGGAAATTTTTTCACATACACTGTTATATATTTATACACGTGACTATATATTAACACTCTGAAAAGTATCTAACTCGATATCATAGATTATCTTAACTCCTAAACAGTTCTAGGAATTCCATTGGTTAAAAGCAAACACGTGGAGACTCTGTATACTAAATATGGGATTAGTGGGCGATATTGCAAAGTGACAAAAGACCTCCCATTTTACAATGTTTGGATTATTTCTATAATATTGTGGTACATATCTGTTTTCAATTCTACTATATCTGCATTGTTACAAATAAATAATACATGATATTTATCACCAATATCCTATTTGCAAAAAATACATTTTCTTTCTAATTTTGGTATATTGCACCATGTACCAGTTTCTATAGGCAATTATAACATGTATATATGTATATACTATTGACAGCTATATATATTATACTTGATGTCCAAAAGCCTATATTAGTTGGTCTAAACATACCTTGAAATGTCCGTGATAAACAGCATCAAACCTAACTAAAGTAGGAAATAATCGTATATCTGCCTCCGTTAACTGGTCACCAACTAAATACCTGCTCTTCGAAAGTATCTCTTCAACCTACGTTAAGAACATGATAAATGCTTATCAAGATTTATATTGACATATTAATACAAATCTGAAAAAAATAAGCTGTTAAAGTGGAGAAACCGGCCTCATAAAATTCCCCTGAGTTTGTGTCCGCCATATTGGGATGATCGTTATTGAAGTTACGATCATCACGTAGACACCAGTGATAAATAAAATAATTGCTGTCCTTGAATAACAGGGATCATGCAGAAGAAATCAAATTAAACTTTGTTTTCAGACTGATAGTCAAAATGTTGAAATTATCAAACAAACAAAAAATAAATGACTCCTACAGTATATATAAGTTAAATCTATGTTTATGATATCATCTGTAGTATTAATATTAATCTATTGTTACTTGATAAAAACTATAATATATAAATAAACACTCTCTGGGAAGAAATCCAGATAAAGTTTTTCCTATATAAGCCAGATAAGAGAGGGGGGGGGGGGGGCAGGACCTTTTACGGGACTTCGGGAGCGGGTATTTTTAAGCTCGGGATTTCTGGATTGACCCTTTCGGAATACGTGGTTTCTTTTTTCGAATTTCGGGATGTCGGGATAGATTTGAGATCAAGTATTTTTGGACTAATCTTCACAATTTGTACACACGTATAAACATTGTAACCCCATTTTGTTTTCTTGTAACAGTGTTTCTGTCGTTTGTCACTGATCAATGTAACGCTTTCTCGGAAATGTTGTTTTGTGTTGTTATTCCACTATAAAAATAGAAGATATGGTATGAGACAACTTTTCACAAGAGACCAAATGACACAGAAATTAAAAGCAATATGTCACAGTTCGGCCTTCAACGATTAAGAAAGCCCATACCGCATATTGAGCTATAACAGGCCCGAAATCACAAATGTAAAACAGTTCAACCGAGACAACAAAACGGTCTAATTAAAGTACAAAAAAATGAACGAAAAACAAATATGTAACACAGCAAAAACCGACAACCACTGAATAACAGGCTCCTGACTTGGGACTAGTCGAGATAATAAAGAAAGACTGAGTTTATATCAGATGTATGCGATGATTCTTTCTAAATTTTGTCGTTTTGTGGTACTAGGTGTTGCTGTTAGACCTCTAATATACATTCACAATTTGTATAGACTTGGTGACAATTAAGAGCGTTTGATTTGGTATGAGCGCATGTATATCACCGAAAATTTGTTATTTGACCTTTTGGTCATTTTTTAAGGGTCTTTTTTAATTATTATCAAATTGTTAAAAGATAAAAGTATCACACACACTGTTTTTTAATTGTTTTCAATGAAGTTTACTACACAAAAATCAGTGTATTTAAAAATTTTGCAGATCACTTAATTACAATTCTCAAAGAAAATCTGAAGATTTGACAGATAAAAAGCAAGACAATTTTTGCAAAAGTCAAAATATGGCATGTATAGCCTAAGATTATGTAAAACAAGCAGTCATCAATTTGACTATTAGGCAGAACTTATGTTACCTAACACGCAATTTAGTAATACTTTTACATTTTGTTACAAAAACTAATTGTATACTTTGGTATCTTTATACCTCTCTTATGCAATCTTAACACTGCAAATCAATATACTCACTCGATCTAACGATTTAAATAGAGCTGTGACAGCGATATCATACTGCAAATCAATATACTCACTCGATCTAACGATTTAAATAGAGCTGTGACAGCGATATCATACTGCAAATCAATATACTCACTCGATCTAACGATTTAAATAGAGCTGTGACAGCGATATCATATGCCTCCTGAGTTCGGGCAAATCCTGATTTATATACGCCATTGTTTATTTCTCTGAAATTAAAATATGCTAAATTCGACAATGCTGTCATTTTTAGATAATAAATTAAAACAGTGAATAACCTTAAAAAATCATATTATCGAGCAAAACTACAGATTCTATTGAATATAGAAAAGAAGATGAGGTATGATTGCCAATGAAACAACTCTTCACAAGAGACCAAATGACACAGAAATTAACAACTACAGGTCACCGTACGGCCTTCGACGATGAGCAAAGCCTATACCGCATAGTCAGCTATAAAAGGCCCCAAAATATAATTATAAATAGAAATTTTGAAGTGGTTTAATTAATACTTCATAATTGAAATCATTTAAAACTTACGTATAAATCCATGAATTAACGTCATCAATTTGTGACCGTAGTTTCTGTGGATACAAGTCAATAGACGATTGCTCTTTCGTTGGACAGAATGTATTAAATTCAGAATTTAACATTCGTATGATTTCGCTGGATTCGTTGTTAACAACTGTTTTCTTTGTTTTATCCCAAAGCAGAGGTACTGTTGTCCGTCCATCGTAATCTATGTCAAAAATGAAACTTTTTAAATATTAATGATTTACTTTACTGAAATTTTTATTAACAAATTTGACCTACACGTATTTAATCAAACATTAAGAGTATCGTATTTTTTGCGTTGGATTTCAGTGATTCTAAACTTTCCTGAAATCACTTATTCATAGACTGTATTTAAATATTTTGACATCTTGGTTTTCTTTTGAATTTGAATAAAAAAAAAGTGTCGATATCTCATCAGTCCTTTACAAAAAATAAAAGCCAAAATATATACTGTCGATACGTGTTTACTACATCATTCAAATAAATATACCAAATCACTTAAAATTATATAAAAGTTGAAAAACAAAAGAAAAATATTCCAAGGTCAACTTACTTTACAATTAAGAATTGTTTCTAATTACTTGATATTTTTAAGCTACCCTACCAAAGGTCAATCGGAAAACGCCGAACACTGCAAACAATGTAGGAAAACTCAAACCTTTAACATGTTGAGACGAAATTGCTAGTGTCCCACGACTTACGGCGTACGCACCATATTTTTAGTAGAATATTAAATAATTATATATATATATATATATAATATATATATATATATATATATATATATATATATATATATATATATTATATATATATATATATATATATATATATATATATATATATATATATATATATATATAATTTGAAGTACAGCTATATCATTTGCTCTTTTTAAAGCGCAGTAATGAGTCCGCTTTAGATTCAGTTATAGCGCTAGCTCCGCCTATGAAAATCTATGAAAATCTAAGGATTTCAGTGATTCTAAACTTTCCTGAAATCACTTATTCATAGACTGTATTTAAATATTTTGACATCTTGGTTTTCTTTTGAATTTGAATAAAAAAAAAGTGTCGATATCTCATCAGTCCTTTACAAAAAATAAAAGCCAAAATATATACTGTCGATACGTGTTTACTACATCATTCAAATAAATATACCAAATCACTTAAAATTATATAAAAGTTGAAAAACAAAAGAAAAATATTCCAAGGTCAACTTACTTTACAATTAAGAATTGTTTCTAATTACTTGATATTTTTAAGCTACCCTACCAAAGGTCAATCGGAAAACGCCGAACACTGCAAACAATGTAGGAAAACTCAAACCTTTAACATGTTGAGACGAAATTGCTAGTGTCCCACGACTTACGGCGTACGCACCATATTTTTAGTAGAATATTAAATAATTATATATATATATATATATATATATATATATATATATATATATATATATATATATATATATATATATATATATATATATATATATATATATATATATATATATATATATATATATATATATAATTTGAAGTACAGCTATATCATTTGCTCTTTTTAAAGCGCAGTAATGAGTCCGCTTTAGATTCAGTTATAGCGCTAGCTCCGCCTATGAAAATCTAAGAATATCTTATACGTTTATCTACTGTTTCAAAAATGAATCAACAGTGAACTATTACTAGACTGACAGATAAAAAGAAAAGATGAAATACAAACATATGAACCATAGAGGACTTACTGGGATCAGCTATTTCATAAACCTGTCGGAGATATTCTTTTCCATTCACAGTATCTAAAGTACATTTGTCCTTCTGAAAGATATAACAACATGTCATTTAAATAAGAAATGCACTTTAAGGAATATTCAACTGATACATCAAATAATCTATAGAGACTGGTAAAAAACCCTATTTCCATCTTCCAATCAAAATTGTTTTGTCCATATGTTGGAACGGTGGTTTGGTGATCCTTGCGGCATAACCGTCACATCGATTCTCGACTTTTTTTTTTTTTTTTTTTTTTTTACATCGGACGACTGTGGGGGCATTCCGGTGTATTATAAGAGATTGAGTATCCCACCCTTTTCCTATATTTTGAATAACACTGCAGCATGCATATTAATCCACGCAACTCTCGATTTCTAGTAGAGTTCTTTCGGGATAAACTAGTTTCTCCATATTTCAAGTATTTGTTTATGTTCCAGGGAAGTGGAATGCGTAGAAATCGAAAATATGTATACATTCATCTACCATCAAGGAATGGTCAATTGAATGGAAAAATATGTAAAAAGAGATGACTTAATGCCAAAATATGAGTTACAAACTGAATATTAATGAAAAGTTTATATTTATATTATACTTTCCCAAAGAGTTTAGCATATAATATAAACATGCCCAACGCCGACTTTAAATTCTGACAACATCAATGATATGCATTATAATACTATCGCTATATTTAAATTCTTACGATGGAAAATACATGTTTTTATTGAATTATGGCATGAAAATATTTTGTATGTTTTGGATTTTTTCATCCAAGTCAAAGTTCGTACAATAGAGTTAAAGATCTTTTTTCTCTTTAACAATTCTTTCATTTAAATAAAAAAAAATAAGGACAGACACCTAAAAAATAACCATAGGACCAGGTTATTGTTGTTCCCTATACAGCATCTTATAAGAACTACCTTGTCAGTAAAGTTCCATCCTTTATCTGTCATGAACCAATCAACAACTGTACAGGAGATGATATCTTCTAATCCTTTAATACTCCGCACAATGAGCGCACGGTGTGCCCATGGGCAGGCCAGTGATACGTATAAGTGATAACGATTAGCTTCTGCTGGAAATCCAGAGGATCCGTCCGCTTCAAACAAAAATAATGGTAAGCTAAATACAACTAAAAATACTCCCAAACCATCACGTTATGTTGTGTGTTTGTGTGTTGAAAAAAAGGGGGGGGTACAAATTAAAAGATACTAATGGTGAATTAAGTATCATTAACCGAAGATAGACGGAACAACAAACTTGCCATAAACCACGTCCTTGTCCTTGATACAAATCATTATTTCGAATCTGTAAGTATAACCTCTGAATCAGATGCAGATCCAGGATTTTGAAAAAAAAGAGGAAAAGGGCCGAAACTAGGCAACGTTTGGAGCGCGACATGTATGTATTGATCATAAAAAGAAAAAAGATAAAAATATTTATTTCAAATTAAGGGGCCCATGAAGAGCAATATAATTCATTACAATATTTTTTTTATAACCGATAGTAAATAAAAATCGGAATATAATCAACTTCATTTTAAGTCAGCTGGAAGAAGGTAAAGAATGATAATGTTTTACAATCTACCAAAGAATAAAGATTACATAATAAAATTATACAAAACATAAAATTTGCACTTAAAGAGTAACAATAGACGATATATAATATATAAAAACGGATTAAAGTCACTTTTGTGCAATGGACAAGAACCGATAACACGGATATTGAAAAAAAAAATCTCTATACATAAACAACGCGACGCTTTAAAAAACATATTATGATTTGTGGCCATGTCCCAAACCAAAAAAATGTTAAAAAAAATACAGGAAGTTTTGCAAAAATCTAAATCAAATGTTGTCCTAAGATAAGATATGTCAGCGGCTAGGGTAAATTTGCATAATCCTGTAAAAGGTTTGTTCCACACATTTTAAAGAAAGATATAAAAAAAATATTGCGACTTTATCCTAAATAAAATAAGATTCAGAAATTTATTCAACTGATACAATGACTATTGAATTCTAAATTAAAATGTAAGAAATATTGAAACATACAATATAGAAAATATCTAAATAAATAATTTGCAAATATCCGAAGTTAGAAAAAAATATAGATCTGAATGATTTTTCTATTCATACCACAAAACGTATCTTAGTATACTAATATATGAACCTTGCATTGCAGGACAAACATTCTTCAATCAAAATATTATCAAATTGAAAACATTCGGATCCTTGAATTTGAGATCCTTATTTTCATTTCAACAAAAGGTGCATACTAAAAATAATGTTCTCCTCGTCATTTAAAAATGATAACTTGAGTGATTGTATTAATTGACATGCATATGCACAATAGAGATAACTGATTTCTGCACACAAATACATAGTATAAACGAGTGGACCCTATCAAATAGTCAGACGAAAGTAAACATAGCCTAGTTTTTCAACCTTACCATGCTTACCATGCTTACCTGTTATGAAATTCCGGAATTTTGATTCGTTCCTAACAAAAGCTCCTTTTGGATTCACCACAGATTGAAGAAATTTTTTAGACATCGCTAGTGTTCAATCACTTTACGACTACAACGCTAAATGCACCCCAATCTTTATATATAACTAGAATAACACTCATTAACGTTCTAAATTCTGGCATTCATTTGTTTATTTTTTTTGCAGTGTAACGACGATTCTTTATTGGGAATGAGTATACGAAGGGAAATAACTGCAACAATTTTGTGTAACAGAACAATAATAAGAATATAAACATGATACAGTACTTAATGTTGGCCCCATTACTGGTAATGCTATTTTAAGCAAAAATCTCCTAAAACAGCGTTTTTAATAAACTATAATATTTATGTAAAAAAACATGCTGTTGTCCAATTTGAGCTCTATTTGTGATTTTACCGCACGTATTTAGTATTCATATATATATATATATATATATATTGTTATATTTTAATGTTTTGTAAATATTGACCTCTGGTTAATCTGGCTTTTGTAACTGTGTACAGGCTAGTTTTATTATCTGCAGAAAGTTGAACAGTCAGATATAATTAAGACAAGTAATGATGTCTTAGGGTGTAGGGTAAGATAATTAGTTATGCCTATTTGTTTTGTCTTGAGTGAAATTTATGAAATTTTCTGATTAAGTTAAGTTGGTCAATGCAAGATACTGGCAGATTGTGTATCAGCTGTGAAACTCTAAAGGATGTGACTTTTCTTGAAGTCTTGAATCAGTAAAAATTCTAGAGGATTATATGTGTATAAACCGTGAAGCTGACTATATCAATAAGTCTGAAGTAGTGTTCATTTGTAAATAATGTACAATTTGCCGTCAGAGTATTGAATACGGATTCCATTTCATCTTAGTGTGTCCGAAATATAAGGAACTTAGAGAAAATTCATAAAGAAATATTACTGGTCTAGACCAAGTGTGTTTGAATTTATTGAACTTTTAAGTTTAAAGAACATCAAACAGTTAACCAATTTAGGAAAATACATATTTACTGCATTTAGGGAATGATCATTATTTATCAGCTGAGGGGGTCGGTTCAAATTTTTGATATAAAATTTTATGTTGGGAACCCCCCCATTATTTTATAAAACCACATAATGACCCCCCCCTAAGAACATAATTTCAAAAGTTTGACCCCCCCCCCCCAAAAAAAAAAAAGAATTCCCAGTTGTGTTGAGGAGATGATGACCAGCTACATAGTAACCGGCTTTGAGAAGCTCTGAGTATAACAAACAGCTTTTCTTCTTGTTTTTTTTCAAAAAGGAATATCTGACACGTACATGTAGAACAAGAGTGCACACACTGAAATGTCTCGCCTTCTATACTAATCATTGATATTATGTTGATAGTCCTAAGTATAAAGCTAAGCTGTATAACAACTGTACCATAAACTTAACATTAACCAAGATAACTAAACAAAGACCAATGAATCTTGAATATGAGGTCAAGGTCAGATGAACCATGCCAGGCAGTTATGTACAGCTAACAATGCTTCTATACAACATATATAGTTGACCTATTACTCATAGTTTAAGAAAAATAGACCAAAACACAAAAACTTAACACTGTGCAATGAACCATGAAAATGAGGTCACAGTCAAATAAAACCTGCGCGACTGACATAAAGATCATAAAATATTTACATACACCAAATATAGTTGACCTATGGCATATAGTATTAGATAAAAAGACCAAAACTCAAAAACTTAACTTTGACCACTGAACCATGAAAATGAGGTCAAGGTCACATGACATCTGCCCGCTAGACATGTACACCTTACAATCATTCCATACAACAAATATAGTAGACCTATTGCATATAGTATGAGAACAACAGACCAAAACACAAAAATTTAACTATAACCACTGAACCATGAAAATGAGGTCAAGGTCAGATGACACCTGCCAGTTGGACATGTACACCTTACAGTGAGATATGGACTTGACCACCAAAACTTAACCTTGTTCACTGATCCATGAAATGAGGTCGAGGTCAAGTGAAAACTGTCTGACAGACATGAGGACCTTGCAAAGTACGCAAATATCAAATATAGTTATCTTATTACTTATAATAAGAGAGAATTTAACATTACAAAAAATTTGAACTTTTTTTTCAAGTGGTCACTGAACCATGAAAATGAGGCCAAGGACATTGGACATATGACTGACGGAAACTTCGTAACATGAGGCATCTATATACAAAGTATGAAGCATCCAGGTCTTCCACCTTCTAAAATATAAAGCTTTTAAGAAGTTAGCTAACACCGCTGCCGTAGCCGCCGCCGCCGGATCACTATCCCTATGTTGAGCTTTCTGCAACAAAAGTTGCAGGCTCGACAAAAATAGAAAAAAATATACAGAAAATTGTATGTTCCATTTTATTAAGGCAGCAACCATTTGATTTTCTGGGGGGGGGGGGGGGGGGGGGGGCTATGGTTTTTTTTGGAAAAAAAAGTTTGTTTCCAGGTTTTGGTGAAAAAAATAATTTGTTTTGGACCCTGAGAAAAAAAATGTTTGTTTCACCCTCAGCTGCCACTATATGTAATTCTAAAATTGAAAGAAAAATATAGATTCTTACACTGCAACAAGTAATTCTAATGCAATTATTTTGTATCCATGGTTCTGATTGGATGACAGTAAGCGTAAAATTCTCTATCTCCTTGTCTGTAACTAAGGAAGCAAGCCTCGCGCTTTAAATAATAAAATTTAACTGTCTCGAGTGGAGAAATATCGTAATACACGAGTTATAGTGTCGGAATCTGTTTCTCTAATGCTTTTTATCGTTCTTTTTCAAAGATTTTCAGAAAATTGTGCTCTTTATATGCGACGTCATCAGACAAGGTCGCCTTTTTTCATGACGTCACAATAGGAAAATTGAGAAGAAAACAAAACATTTTGACGTCATAATCAAATTTCGACTAATCATTTGCCGAGAACAGATTTTTCACTAGTGAGGAGAAATATTTTTCTCACACCGGTCAGGAAATGTGAAAATAGCACAAAAATTAGAGAAAAATTGTTTTCGGTTTGTCGCTAAAAAAAATAGATTGTTCTTCGCCGAAGGCGAAAAAAAAAGTTTGCACAGAAAAAAAAACCATAGCCCCACCCCCCGAAAATCAAGTGGTTGCTGCCTAATTTATTTTACTGCAACCTGTAATTCTACAAATTTTATTAGTATACTTACTGGTAGATAAACTTTCAATACTGACTGTTATTTTAATCCCAATCACAGACCCTTGTATTTTATTTATTTTAACCTTTGAACTTTAAAATATCTAGTTATGAATGGAGAAGGGGGGGGGGGGGGGGGGGGGTCCAGGATTCAAATGTACAAATGATTTAGGAAGTGCAAATAAAATAACACCGATTAAATGGTTCTTGTCCTTTCTCGATTAAATATGTAAATGATTTATTTGAAATAAAGAAATATACAACCAAGCCAGGAACCTCTGGCCTTTCTTTGTTTTGTACAGATGTATGTTTTAAGAGTTTAGTGTGTTATCAATTTTCTCTGAACAAGTACACATTTTTATACGCCCGTCGTCTTTTAGACGGGGCGTATTATGGTATACCGTTGTCCGTCCGTCCGTCCGTCTGTCCGTCCGTCGTCCACACTTCGGACAATAACTCAAAAACACTTTCACCAATTTCCATGAAACTTAAGTGAATTGTTTATATCTATTGACATAAGCTCCCTTTCGTTTTTTTTTAATTTCAGATTTTAAGTTTTGGATTTATGGGGCTTTATTCATAAAAAAAGGGGGGATTTTCAACACTTCGGACAATAACTCAAAAAGGCTTTCACCAATGTCCATGAAACTTTGGTGAATTGTTTATATCTATTGATGTAAGCTCCCTTTCAATTTTTATAAATTTCAGATTTAAAGTTTTGGATTTATGGGGCTTTATACATAAAAAAAGGGGGATTTTCAACACTTCGGACAATAACTCAAAAACACTTTCACCAATTTCCATGAAACTTAAGTGAATTGTTTATATCTATTGACGTAAGCTCCCTTTCGTTTTTTTTTAATTTCAGATTTTAAGTTTTGGATTTATGGGGCTTTATTCATAAAAAAAGGGGGGATTTTCAACACTTCGGACAATAACTCAAAAAGGCTTTCACCAATGTCCATGAAACTTTGGTGAATTGTTTATATCTATTGATGTAAGCTCCCTTTCAATTTTTATAAATTTCAGATTTAAAGTTTTGGATTTATGGGGCTTTATACATAAAAAAAGGGGGATTTTCAACACTTCGGACAATAACTCAAAAAGGCTTTCACCAATGTCCATGAAACTTTGGTGAATTGTTTATATCTATTGATGTAAGCTCCCTTTCAATTTTTATAAATTTCAGATTTTAAGTTTTGGATTTATGGGGCTTTATTCATAAAAAAGGGGGATTTTCAACACTTCGGACAATAACTCAAAAAGGCTTTCACCAATGTCCATGAAACTTTGGTGAATTGTTTATATCTATTGATGTAAGCTCCCTTTTAATTTTTATAAATTTCAGATTTTAAGTTTTGGATTTATGGGGCTTTATTCATAAAAAAAAGGGGGATTTTCAACACTTCGGACAATAACTCAAAAAGGCTTTCACCAATGTCCATGAAACTTTGGTGAATTGTTTATATCTATTGATGTAAGCTCCCTTTCAATTTTTATAAATTTCAGATTTTACATTTCCGTGTTATGAATTTTTATGCTTAAAAAAGGGGGGATTTTCCAATTTTGGGACATTAACTAACACTTTCACAAATTTTTATGCAACTTTGATAAATTGTTTATATCTATTGACATAAGGTCCCTTTCCATTTTTATAAATTTTAGATTTTTAAGTTTTCTTAAGTAATGAATTTTTATACTTAAAAAAGGGGGATTTTATGAAACTTTGGTGAATATATTAATGTAACATCCCTTTTGATTTGTATATATATTTCTAGTTGATCATATAAATTCATTTAAAGCATAAAAGACAAGTTAAAAGAGCAACGGGCGTATCATGCGCTAAAGCGCAGCCCTTTATTGTTTAGGGTCCCAGCTGAATATATTTGTTCTTTTTCCAAATCATATAGTGTATTGTTTAGTGTGTGTGAATACCATTGTGCCCATCAAGTATTTTTTTATTTTATTGAGGTCTGAAATCTGGATAGGAAAGAATATCGGAGAATGGATAAAATTTACAGAAAAATGAACCAAAATTTTTTTTTTAAAAAAGAACAGAGAACACTGGTGTTCAAATATGAATAAAAGGAGAAAAGGGCAAAAAACACTAACGAATAGAAAAATATTACCTTAAAATTTAAAGAATACAGA
>CM034357.1:1894475-1994180 GCA_019925275.1 Mytilus edulis | reverse complement strand
TATGTCCGAGGGAACGATACTTATCATATATACAAATAGCAGCTACACATGTCCGAGCAAACAATACATGTACATACCATCTGTACATATAGCTTGTACATATGTTCAAGGGAACGATACTTATCATATGAACCAAAGAATATTCTTATTCATATTGGGGCAAGGGATTTACAAGGTGAGGGAGTGCAAGAGGATGAATTTTCCCAATTATTAGATCAGTGTACTAAAATGTGGAATAACTCTAACATATATGTCCTACCGATCATCTATAGAAAGGACTTCCATGACGATATTGTGAATGAGGCCAATAATATCATCGAGTTGGTATGCGATCTGTACCCTAGTATCCATAAAATTGAACGTTTTGAGCCTAGCTACGATATGATTCACGATGATGTCCATTTGAATTATGGAAAGGGGCTACCAGCTATTGTGAAACATCTTAAGATCGCCCTGAACATTCCATACACAAATAACACCCAACACCAACGAAATCGAAGACAGGGTGACAACAACTTTAGCAGATCAACTCACCAATCATCTTATCGCCGCGATGGACCAAACATGGCAAATCATAATATAAACATGAATTCACATCAGAGTGTAAATCCACTTCATGGTCATAGTTTCAACCACCAGTACCCACCATCATTCAATCAACAACACATGATGCCATGGTTCCTACCAACAAACCACGCAATGAATAATCCGAACTTTAATAATTGGAGAAATCCATGGTCTGTTCCTCCTTTTGGTCAGATTCACTTTCCACCTCCGGATCAACAACATGCACACATATAACTTGTTATTTTGCACTGATTGTTAAATTCTAGTCGTACATGGTTGTTAGTCATAATTTTGTATTAATCATTATTTTTCATTCAATTAGAAAAATGTAATAGCTCTTGCTTGTTCTTATTTCTAATTATAAATACATGTACATGTAGTATAACATGTGTATACATTGTATGTTTTGATTTTTTTTCTTTCTTTCTTTGTAATTATGATAAAATAATTGTATCATTTTATAACTCTGAAATCTTCTATTCAACATCTTTTTATATTTTATTTCATGATGAGACCTTTAGCAAAAAAAGTTAAAAGTAATGAAAATCTTTTAAAAATTGGCATGTGGAACATAGAGGGTCTCTCAAGTGAGTAAGCAAATGACCCACATTTTCAAGATATAGTTTCTAAATTTAGTATTGCTAGTTTTGTAGAAACCTGGATAGGTAGTGAATCTATCCAGGATATTTCCATTCCTAATTTTGAATTAGTCCACTCTAGTAGCAGGAAAAAGCATAAGAAAGCAAGAAGATATTCTGGAGGAATTAATATTTTTGCAAAAAGTTCAATTTCCAAAGGGTTGAAATCTTTGACAAACAGTCATCCCGATATACTCTGGATAAAACTAGACCATATGTTTTTTAGTATTAGTAGAGATGTTTTTGTAGCTGTAGTTTATATATCTCCTGAGTATTCAAGTTATAATAATAAAAATAATGATATAGAATCAATTTACTCTATTCTGCTCAGTGATGTAGAAAAATATAGAAGTATGGGTGACATCATAATACAAGGTGATTTTAATGCATATACAAACACCCAACTTGATTTTATTGAATTTGATAATGTAACTGAACTTGTAAACTTAGATGATTCAGAATATCATCCTGATAGGGTATTGTCAAGGAATAATCTTGACCACAAACACACTAACAATAGTGGCAAATTATTATTAAATATGTGCAAAGAAGCCAAAATCAGAATTTTAAATGGCCGAACAATTGGCGATTTAAATGGTCAACCAACTTGTATAACATACAATGGTAGTAGTGTTGTAGATTACACACATATCTCAGAAGAATTGATTGATTCAATAGGATACTTTGTAGTTCATGATTTTACTTCCCTTTCTAACCATCGCCCAATTAGTTGTGCAATGTTTGCTAATTTTTTATCAGTGCCGTGTGATTCACACCAACTAGACTCTTTGCCGGGTAAATTTCTTTGGACTGATGAAGCAATTGCTTCATACACAGAAAATATACAAAGTCAAATGTTTAAAAATAATTTATAAATATGGTGATTTGTCTGTAAATTGTTTATTATATGCTGATGATATTGTATTACTATCAGAAAGCAAAACTGGTTTGCAAGCCAGTCTCAATACTCTTAGTACATATTGCTCAAATTGGAAGCTACAGGTTAATGTTCAAAAATCAAAGGTTTTAGTATTTAACTCTAATGGTAAAACATATCTAAATGAGTTTTTCTATAATGATAATGTCATACAAACTGTCTCCAAATATTGCTACTTGGGAATAATGTTAAAGTGTAATGGCAACTTTAACTTGGCTGTATCCTTACTAATGGAAAAAGCTAGGAAAGCATGTTTTAAGATTAAGAAAACAATTGGATTGGATAATCCTTGTAAACTTTTAGAAAAATTATTTGATTCATTAGTAAGCCCCATATTGCTGTATTGTAGTGAGATTTGGGGTGTTTTTGATAATTCGGGAGACAATTCCATTTTGGAAAAATTCCATATGAAATTCATAAAAGAAATTCTAGGTGTTCATTGTAAAGCAATTAATGCTGCTTGTAGAGCTGAACTTTGCAGGCTACCGTTATGCTCAAAAATATCATTTTCTTGTATTAAGTTTTATGATCATATTTTAAGGTCTGAAAACACACTTATATCCAAAGTTTTTCTGGCAACTGAAAAAAATAACCCCTGGACAAAGAAACTTTATTCTATTTTTAACAATCTAGGATTTTCAAACCTAGCTGGGGGAAACTTTTCTATTAAACAATATCTACCAAGTATTAAACAACGAGTGATTGATTGATCAGTGCACACAGGACCAATCATCAAAAATTCATGATTCATCAAAACTAAAATTTTATCAACAATTTCATAATTCAAAGCAGCGTAGTTCTTATGTTGATGTTCTAAGTAATAGATTAGAAAGGTCATCTCTGTGTAAAATTAGATTGAGTGCACACAATCTTGCTATTGAAAAGAGGCGATATTTAGGTTTAGCCACTGACGAACGAGTTTGTAATGTATGTAAATCAGGTGAGGTAGAAGATGAAAATCACTTTTTACTGAAATGTGAAATTTTTTCAAACTATAGATTTAACTTTAAAAATAAGATATTAAATATACTTCCTACATGTTGTAGTGAAAATCAGCTAAATATTAATACATGTATTAATAGTAATTCTTTAAAAGTCCTGAAAGTGACTAGTTCTTATATATGTTCCGGACCATATGAGTATTTGGACCATACGCGTATGGTCATGACCATATGGGTATATACTCATATGGTCCGACCATACGCGTATGGTCCAACCGTACGCGTATGGTCGGGGTAATTAACACTCTGTTACAGTTTACTTTTAATATTTCTAAACTCGTTCATTAAAAAGACGCTATCATATATTTATTAGGTAAATTTATTATAATATTATAATAAAACGATATTAGCTAAATAAAAATTAGAAGTTTCACACTGTTTAATTTTACTTACTTTTCAAAACTATAATAAACACATTTTATACCAATGGTCATTACCGATGGTCATTACCGATTTGTTATTACGAGTGAATGGCAATATGTCGACTTAAAAAAATAATTTCCAAAAATTTCTTAATGATATCTTACACAAAGTCACTGGAAAGTAACATGATGTATGTAAGTTATCTTGTGAGTATGGTGTATTGCAGTCATGCTACGATATTTGAGATCTAGAGCTTCTTTTAAAAACACCGTAGACATATCGGAATATCCCAAGACTTCGGTATCAATGTACGCAGCTACAAAAAGGTTAGTTTTTCACTCGCAAACAAAAGGTGTAAATGAAAAGGATCGTGCACAACCAAGACTTGCAAATTCAAAAAAAGCTATGATACCGTGTGGAAGTAAATGTCACCCCAAGCCTTTATGCAAGAATGTAATTAGCGATGAAAACTAACTATGGCATCAATATTTAATTTTTACGTAGTATTTAAATTATAAAAATTATACATTGTCGTCTAACCATCATTGTTTTTTTTAGATAAAGTTTTTGTATTATTAAAACTTTAATAATGTAATTTAAAAACAAATACCTATATGGTCACAATACTCATATGGTCCGGCCCGCCAATAACCAAACGAGTATTATACTCATATGGTCCGACCATACGCGTATGGTCGGACCATATGAGTATACGCATATGGTCATGACCATACGCGTATGGTCCAAATACTCATATGGTCCGGAACATATATATAAATGTCTGATGTATAGAAACGAGATTTTAACTTCTTAATTATAACATATTTAAATACTAGTAACTGTATGCTGTATTCATTGTTGTAATGCACTGTAATATGGGCCTTTGCCAATTATTGTAATTGTGTTTGTGCCAATAAAATATTTGTATTTGTATTTGTATTTGTATAAATAAATATATGCTACATATGTTCAAGCAAACACTACATACCATCTGTATAGATAGCAGCTACATATGTCAGAGGTATCAATACTTATCACATATGTAAATATCAGCTACATATGTCAAACAATACTTATCATCTGTATGGATAGCAGCTACATACGTCCGAAGCAATACTTATCATATATATAAACAGCAGCTACATATGTCCAAGCAAACAATACTTATCATATATTTAGATAGCAGCTACATACGTCCGAGGGAGCAATACTTATCATATATATAATTATAAATATCAGCTACATATATCAGAGGGAACAATACATACCATATGTATAGATATAAACAGCAGCTACATATGTCCAAGCAAACAATACTTATCATATATTTAGATAGCAGCTACATACGTCCGAGGGAGCAATACTTATCATATATATAAATATCAGCTACATATATCAGAGGGAACAATACATACCATATGTATAGATATAAACAACAGCTACATATGTTCAAGCAAGCAATACTCACCATCTGTATAGATAGCAGCTACATATGTCCAGTTAAATTTCAAGACGATATCTAACATGGCCTGTGCTTGGTAATCATCAGATGGTACAACTCGCTGAAAATATTCGTACAGGTTCTTATTACTTAACTCCATACTTGTAGCTGAATAACCAATTTGTGGAATTTCGAACAGTTGCAATAAATTCTGTACCTGAATTGTATTAGAACTAGATCCTGGACCTAATAGTCCTGCTATTGGCTTGTCTGAATCCACAGCACACTGGTCTCTGGAGGTAAAATTGGTTTCTAAAGAATCTATGCTTGCTATAGAATCTTTAATAAAGTCTATACTCTGTTCTAACGCAATTGGAGAGTACCAGCAAGAGTCCCGTATATCATAACCCAATTTTACACCCGGTAAAATAGATGTATCGTTGTTGATTTTTTCGAGTGTTGTTAGAAACATTTCTATTCGATGTATTCCGTACTGTTCCCAAATTTCTGCACATTTTCTGGTATAAACACTTGTATCATGAGGAGCTTTATGTACAGGGAACAAAGCTCCAATAATTATATCCTCATCTTTTCGGGCTTTTTGGGGATCACCTACATTGCTAAATGATACATTAACATGAATGTAAACTAGTAAAAACATGAAATAATTTCGAAATAAAAACGTAAATTTCCATTGTGCGATATTTTATGATATTCTAGAAAACAACACTTTATCATGGGTACACAAAATTAAACGCTTTCTCAATACATGTTCTAGTATCCCATTCAGATTTTCAAACCATGAATAAACATCTATATATATTCTCCACGTTGTTAAATTCTTGTTCTTTACAAAAATAGTTCACTTCTATGTATAACAAGTTTTTATAGGATATATAAGTGACTTCCGTTTTCCGTTTCAACAGTAGTTAGTCTATTCCGAATAGCTATAAGATAGAAGGTCGATATGTTTAAACACCTGTCCAACGTGAATGACATTACTGAAGAAGAATTTTGCTGTCCCGCGGGACAGTCACATTTACCAATACGCGATCAAAGAGTAATCCAACACGGAGCTACTGCTAACCAATAGATAAAGACAATCGATTCTATCCTCCACTTTTATTTACATGGGTATATTTACTTGAAGGAAATACAATTTGCAACCATCTGCCAATAAATGCCGATAGAAAAATAAATATTTTGAATTATTTTTAAATCACATTCTCTTACTACTAGAAGCAATCAGTTAGTGTGTTTATAACGGAGAAAATTATAGGAAAACTGTGTTTTGTAATTTATTATTTATATTGTGTAATCGGAAAACAATTGATTTTGATATTATTGGAAACAAAATATTGTTTCTACCTGCTATTGTATTGTCTAATGCACAAATTGACGTTTATAATCTGAATTGAATAAACGGAGATGTGGGTGATGTTTCAATAAGCCAGCATTACTATAAATCACAAAATCAAAAAATGGCCTATGAAGTAGAGAAGAATGAAGTATATATACAAGTAGACTTGAACAATACACAAGTTTCTATACAAAATTTAGCATACATAAGTTGTGGACAAATTAAAGATATTGATTTCAGCACCAAAGTCCTTAAAATGCAAACATATTGAAGCTACAATTAAATACGACAATTGACAAATGTTTGACTAAGGACAGACACAGAATGTCAGCCACTCGACAAAATATGATTGCTTTGCCGTATTATGACTCGCTATAATTTTTTTATTTACTCAGTACTTTAAAAAAAAATACCTCCTTTTCTATAAGGGAACGACCATTTAACATTGATTAGGGAGGGGGTTATTATAAAAAAAAAAAAAGATGTGGTATGATTGCCAGTGACACAACTCTCCACAAGAGGCTAAAATGACGCAGAAATTAACAACTATAGGTCACCGTACAGTCTTCAACAATGAACAAAGCCCATACCGCATATGAACATAACATTAACTTTCATGGCAAAAACTTCCGGTAACCTTTATCCATACCTGTTTTCCCAACAATCGTAAACTTAAAATTGTTTTGTTAGTCCCAATTTAAACATGCCTTTATTGTTCTACAAAATAAAACACAATTCATAGCATTCGATAACTTTTGTGACATTTTCCAATTAATCTTATAAACATTACACTTAATGTGATACCTGATCGAGGTTTTACGATATTAGTCTGAAACAGACATCAGAAAGTAAAAAATTGCTTTATAATAATGCATGAGAAAATATATATGTTTACTTCCAGTTTTATTAATGAAGAAGTAATACGATATAATGCCGTACATAAACAAGAAAAACGACAACAATTTTAAAATATCAGCGATTTCAAGATGCGTATTCACAAAACTATATCAAAGGTCTTCAAAGGATTAAAACCAAACAGTTAATTATCTGTCTGTAAGCCAAGTGAGTGAACAAAATATATATTAAAAACAAAGAAATAAAAAAGATAGGAGGTGGTAAATACTAAACTTATAAATGACCACACATATTGCAACTGGTATTGGATGTCTCCTTTTTAAAAACCTCACTGAGAACATCTTATGTTGGCATATTTTGTACTATTATGAATAACAGTTTATGACCAAACCCAGTAAAGACCCGTCTAAATTGCATTTAATTGACCAATTCAAAAACAATCGCCGTAATCTTGATGTCATTTTTTCGTTAAATAATCAAGAATTTTCTAAATATACTGCCGAAATTATACACAAGGAACTTATTTTTAAATTAATCACTTGAAATGTAAATCCTTATAACAGTCCTTTTCTAGATTTATATATTTCAATTTTACACCCGCACTAAAAAATTACGACAAAAGGAACGATTTTCGTTCCCTATTGTTCTTTTCCTTTTTTGGATGGTGATGGTCTTTTGGCACCGTCTTATGGTGTTCATATTTCACAACTCGTTCGCTGTGCCCCGTGTCTGTTGTAGCGCTTTAAATTAAACGAACGTAATCTATGTCTTACTGGTACATGATTAAGTCAGGGATTTCGTTACCACAAATTACTTAAAACTTTTACTAAATTCTTCCATAGATTTAAAGATTTGGTTTTGAAGTTTTGAAGTTTTGTTGTACCCGTAGAAAAATTATTTCAAATGGGATACTAGTAACACATCATAGTACTCTCAGATCTGTACTTATTGTCTTTTTGTTGTTGGGTGTACAAGTACCCGGTCACGTCAATATACTGTGTTTTTGTTATATGCATTTCTATTAGTATTCATCTGGTGATTTAAGCCTTTTTCAACTGATTTTTATAGTTCGTTCTTATGTTGTACTGTTACACTACTGTCGCAGGTTAGGGGAGGGTTTGGATCCCGCTTACATGTTTTACCCCGCCTCATTCTTTAAGTATGTGCCTGTCCTAAGTCAGATGCCTGTAATTCATGCAGTGATTGTCGATTGTTTCTGTTTCACATATTTGTTTATCGTTCATTTTTTTTTTACATTAATTAGGCTGTTAGTATGCTCGTATGCATTGTTTTTCATTTGTGATTTCGGGACCTTTTAAAGCTGACTATGCGGTATGGGCTTTGCTCATTGTCGAAGGCCGTACTGTGACCTACAGCTGTTAATTTCTGGGTCATGTTGGTCTCTTGTGTAGAGTTGTCTCATTTGCAATCCTCCACATCTTCTTTTTTATATATAAATTTCAAATAAGTAAGCAACTATAGGTAACCGTACGGCCTTCAACAATGAGTGGACATATAATTCTTAGCAATACTAGTATTTAAAAGGCCCCCGAAAAACTAACGGCCTGTTATGGGTAATTTCCAAAACAATTAACGAAAAACAAATGCTAGTATGATTCTACAGAAATTAAAGAAAAACAATGAGCTACAGGCTTCTAGCTCAGAATTACCATGGACAGAATGTGGCGGTGTTAAAACATGTAGACAGACACTCAACCCTGCCCTTGTCTTGGAGAGGAGCATTCGTTGCCCTTAAGACGTTAAAAATTGCAATAAAACGTGTGATATGCGATTTCCGTACAAACAATTCGTGTTTCTTTAATAACTTTTATCATATAATCTCGAAACCAAAGTTATCATGCATGTACACTCAGGACCAAAAGTATCATGCATGTACACTCAAGACTAAAGTAGCATGCATGTACACTCAGGACCAAAGTATCATGCATGTATACTCAGGACCAAAGTATCATGCATGTACACTCAGGACCAAAGTATCATGCTCGTACACTCAGGACCAAAAGTATCATGCATGTACACTCAGGACCAAAGCAGCATGCATGTACACTAAGGACCAAAGTATCATGCATGTACACTCAGGACCAAAGTATCATGCATGTACACCCAAGACCAAAAGTATCATGCATATACACTCAGGACCAAAGTATTATACATGTACACTCAGGACCAAAGTATCATGCATGTACACTCAGGACCAAAAGTAGCATGCATGTACACTCAGGGCCAAAGTATCATGCATGTACACTCAGGACCAAAAGTATCATGCATGTACACTCAGGGCCAAAGTATCATGCAGGTACACTCAGGAACAAAAGTATCATGCATGTACACTCGAGACCAAAAGTAGCATGCATGTACATTCAGGAACAAAGTAGCAGCATGCATGTACACTCAGGACCAAAGTATCATGCATGTACACTCAAGGCCAAAAGTATCATGCATGTACACTCAAGACCAAAAGTATCATGCATGTACACTCAGGACCAAAAGTATCATGCACGTACACTCAGGACCAAAAGTATCATGCATGTACACTCAGTACCAAAAGTAGCATGCATGTACTCTCAGGACCAAAAGTATCATGCTCGTACACTCAGGACCAAAAGTATCATGCATGTACACTCAGGACCAAAGCAGCATGCATGTACACTAAGGACCAAAGTATCATGCATGTACACTCAGGACCAAAGTATCATGCATGTACACCCAAGACCAAAAGTATCATGCATATACACTCAGGACCAAAGTATTATACATGTACACTCAGGACCAAAGTATCATGCATGTACACTCAGGACCAAAAGTAGCATGCATGTACACTCAGGACCAAAGTATCATGCATGTACACTCAGGACCAAAAGTATCATGCATGTACACTCAGGGCCAAAGTATCATGCAGGTACACTTCGGAACAAAAGTATCATGCATGTACACTCGAGACCAAAAGTAGCATGCATGTACATTCAGGACCAAAGTAGCAGCATGCATGTACACTCAGGACCAAAGTATCATGCATGTACACTCAAGGCCAAAAGTATCATGCATGTACACTCAAGACCAAAAGTATCATGCATGTACACTCAGGACCAAAAGTATCATGCACGTACACTCAGGACCAAAAGTATCATGCATGTACACTCAGTACCAAAAGTAGCATGCATGTACTCTCAGGACCAAAAGTATCATGCATGTACACTCAGGACCAAAGTAGCATGTATGTACACTCAAGATCAAAAGTGTCATGTTCACTCGCAATCAAACAATCACTTATTAGTATACTTGAGACTTAACGTTTAATGTACACTCGAGTCGAAAGGTATCATATACAATTGGGAACCAAACTATCATGTACACTCGAGACCAAACGACCATGTACACTGATAACCAAACGATCTTGTACACTCGAGACCAAACGATCATATACACTGAGAACCAAACGATCATGTACACTGAGAACCAAACGATGATGTTCACAGAGAATCAAACGATCATTTACACTGAGAACCAAACGATCATGTACACAGTGAATCAAACGATCATGTACACTGTGAACACGATCATGTACACTGAGAACCAAATGATCATGTACACTCAAGACAAAACGATCATATACACTGGAGACCAAACTATCATGTATACTGAGAACCAAAGGATCATCTACACTGAGAACCAAACGATCATGTACACTCGAGACCAAACGATCATGTACACTGAGAACCAAACTTTCATGTTCACTGAGAACAAACGATAATGTACATTGAGAACTAAACGATCATGCACACTGTAGACCAAACGAGCATGTCCACTGTGAACAAATCGATCATGCACACTTGAGGACTAACGATAATGTACACTGAGAACCAAACAATCATGTACACTCGAGAATAAACGATCATGTACACTCGAGAATAAACGATCATGTACACTGAGAACCAAACGATCATGTACACTCGAAACCAAGCGATCATGTACACTGAGAACCAAATGATCATGTACACTAAGAACCAAACATTCATGGACACTTATAACCAAATGATCATGTACACACGAGACCAATCGATCATGTACACTGAGACCTAAACG
This sequence comes from Mytilus edulis, assembly GCA_019925275.1. Classification (NCBI taxonomy): domain Eukaryota; kingdom Metazoa; phylum Mollusca; class Bivalvia; order Mytilida; family Mytilidae; genus Mytilus; species Mytilus edulis. The sequence goes on along the minus strand of CM034357.1, from coordinate 1,982,914 downwards.
ATCATGTACACTGAGAACCAAACGATCATGTACACTCGAGACCAAACGATCATGTACACTGAAAACTAAACGATCATGTACACTCGAGACAAAACGATCATGTACACTGAGAACCAAACGATCATGTACACTGAGAACCAAACGATCAAGTACACTCGAGACCAAACGATCATGGACACTTTAGACCAAACGATCATGTACACTGTGAACCAAATGAACATGTACACTGAGAACCAAATTATCATGTACACTGATAACAAAATGATCATGTACACTGAGAACCAAACGATCATGTACACTGAGAACAAACGATAATTTACACTGAGAACCAAACGATCATGTACACTCTAGACCAAACGAGCATGTAAACTGTGAACACATCGATCATGCACACTCGAAACAAACGATAATGTACACTCGACAACAAACGATCAAGTACACTGAGAACCAAACGATCATGCACACTCGAGACCAAACGATCATGGACACTAAAAACCAAACGATTATGTATACTGAGAACCAAACGATCATGTACACTCGATAACAAACGATCATGTACACTGAGAACCAGACTAACATGTACACTCGAGACCAAATGATCATGGACACTGAGAATCAAACGATAATGTACACTAATAACCAAACGATCATGTACACTCGAGACCAAACGATCATGTACACTGAGAACCAAACGATCATGTACACTGAGAACCATACGATAATGTACACTGAGAACCAAACGATCATGTACAATTGAGACCAAATGATCATGGACACTGAGAACCAAACGATCATATGCACTGAGAACCAAACGATAATGTACACTGAGAACCAGGGTTTCCGCTGGCGAAAAAATAATAATTGTGGCGATAAAAAATCGTCATTTGCGGAAGAATTTGGCGAAAGGATTATTTATAACGATTTATTTCCTCCATCTTGTTTATTTACTTTTTTTCGAGTTTCTCAGACTTTACCCGATCAGACAATATCCGGAATTCACCTTGACCTCATTAAGTTTTGGACAGAAATTCAATAATCAGCTGATTGCATTTTATAACTATCGACAACAAAGGACTAATTAATAAAGGTGTGGATTGTATTGTTTGAAAAAATGATATGGTTAAATGGCTTCCCCTGAATGTCACATACATAATTTATTTACCACTTTGCGACGCACGTGTTTGAAGCTAACTTTTGACGTCTCCTCTCCTTTTAAAGATAGTTTAGAAAAGAAAGCTGTTGTTGTGACGAAAAATGTTCAAAAGCAAGAAAAATCTCCGATTTAAAACTTTAATTATCCTTTGACTTTAATATAGATAATTGCTTAGGGATTCTACTGTAAAGTCGTTTGAGTGACACACGTGTTTCAAGCATAAAATTACGTATCAACTTTTTCATTTACGATGGTCAAGGAAAACAAACTGTCCAAAAGGTTGGGAACAATCCCTCTTATAAGAGTAACCTTCAATGTAATGACTACACATGAAATGAGGGATCAATTTCATGTGATAAAAGCTTTTTATTTTGTTGTAAAAACCACTTCTTAGCTAGTACAAAAGGGCACATCAGGATTTTTCTTTTAAAGAAACTTTCCCAACGAACTATACTGGTATTATATGATCAAAACATGTCCATGAATTTTGTTATATTCCAGGACTTATATCTTCTTTATTATAAAAAGTATAGTGGCCCCCTCATTTAGAAAAGTTGTTTAAAATACAATGAATATTTTTCCCTTTTAAGTAAAAAAAAAAAATCTGTTGTTTTAAAATAAATGTTTAGTGTTTATTCATTAAAATGTGGACTCTGAAATAAGTTTGAGAGAATAATCATAGACACAATGGCGCGAAATCATCTTATTTAAGGGAAGTAAAAGGGGGGGGGGGGGTAGAAAAAAGGTAAATTTTAAACGAAAAATATATTTATGTTACTTGGCGCAAAAAACAATCAAGTGGCGAAAAATATATTGTTTTGACGAAAGAGGTGGCGAAAAAAATAATTGACCCAGGGGAAACCCTGCTGAGAACCAAACGATAATGTACCCTGAGCACCAAACGATAATGTTCACTAAGAACCAAACGATCATGTACACTGAGAACCAAACGATCATGTACACTCGAGACCAAACGATCATGTACATTGAGAACCAAACGATCATTTACACTGAGAACAAACGATCATGGACACTCGAGACCAAACGATCATGTTAACTGAGAACAAAACGATCATGGACACTCTGGATTAAATGATCGGGTCTGATTATAAAAAAAACAACTAAAAAACCTTACTGCTGATCTTTCAAATAATTTACATATATATATATAAATGTCTCGCCTAATTAACCGAATATGACTGAAAAATAGAAACCAAATACCTTAAAACAGTAAAGACTCAATAAAAAAGCACGTATCCACTGCAATTAATACAGTACTGTTCAGAAAGTTCGCTTCCAGTCAATTAAGATCTGTTCAGCTTATGTTATGAATTTGTGTCAGTTGTTATTTACATGTTCACATCAACAAAGAAATGAATTGTCTGAAAAACAACTGAACAGTACTGAATTGACTTCAATCTAATCGTCTGAACTTACCGATTTCAACGACTGAAAGTTTGTTAATGGCATCATAATTCATTGTTTAGACTATTCAGATATTAATTGCATAAATCAATATTACCGTTTCAAACCAACATTGATTTACTAGTTGAAGCACTAGCTGTTGTCGAACCTGTCAATATGATCTTCAGATGATTGCACTGCCGCTTATAATTACGTCATTGCGTCTCTTTTATGATATATGTATCTCCTGTCTCCGTATCATATAAATACAGTGACTGTTTTGTCCTTGAGCATTTTATGTGTTAGCATGATGTAGATGTTCAATTTAGCTCCTCGTTATCTGATGTGACTGATGCGCATTCTTCACAGGGTACTGATGTCATGGAATTCGAGATGTCGCTGATAATGTCAATGTTTATCGCCACATCGTTCTAATGAATTCGACTTATGGCTAAATCAAAGTTGTTTCTCCATGTTCGATACTTGTGAAACAATCGTATGCCGCAAGGTCGGTTCATCGATTTGGGAGTAGTAAGAACAAAGATTGTTGTCACTGTTCACTGTAAAATGCAAAGGTCCATGCATATATAGTCCTTGAAATTGTCTGTGAATGCCCAACTGCATCTTGAGAGCCAGATAATTCGTATAAACCATGGCGAGTCATTTTCTTGCAATTCAGATGGCATTTCTACCCCTTTGTTTTCCTTGTAAAGTACAGCACCGAGTCCGAAACCAGATTGATACATCTTTGTGATGTTTGAAAGAGGGTCGAAAGATACCAGAGGGACAGTCAAGCTCTAAAATCGAAAATAAACTGACAACGCCACGGCCAGAATGAAAAATACAAACAGACAAATAATAGTACACATGACACCACATAGAAAACTGAAGACTAAGCAACACGAACCCCACCCAAAAACTGGGGTGATCTCAGATGCTCCGAAAGGGTAAGCAGATCCTGCTCCACACGTGGCATCCGTCGTTTTTCTCATGTTATTACAACTCCGGTAAATAGTCTGATTCGTTAGGTCACATTCATGGTGCAGTTACGACGTAAGGAAAATTTCCGATATCATCTGTGAAACGGTTATTCCATAATGGTCAACCAACTCGTGATGGCGTCCGTAAAATTTACGAAGAGATGATTTAAACTTCACCATTTGAAACTTTTGGTTTAATAGTTTCCTTATGAGCACCAACCCTCTATCAAGGAAGTCACGATAGGAAAGACAAGCACGGGAATATCGTATCAATTGGGAGATATATACTCCGTATGCAGGCGCTGCTGGAGTGTTGCTACTAAGAAATGAAAAGTTCACAATTGGGAAGCTGAAATCATTTCTTTTTTTTGTAAAGTTTTGTTTTCCACGGACCCACATTGTAAATTTCTAAATGTAAGTTAAGATATTAGGCCTACTTAACTGTATTTGTTGTGTGCATGTATATTTTGTCTCTAGTTCGATCATTGTTAATAAGTAACGGAGCTGTAGTTAGAAGATCCTTCAGTTTATTTAATGCCTTGTCTTGTTGTTCTCCACAATGTCATTATTTGTGTTGTTTTTCTTCTTCTGTCCTTTTTTACCAGATAACAGTGGCATTAAAGTCAATGGTCTACTGATTTGGTTGATGTTCTTGATAAAAGCACCCAGCTAAGAAAAAATCAACAGATTCGTAGGCTGTTACACTTTTATCTATATCTTTACTGATCAACTTCTGCTCCATCCTCTGACAAAATTTGTCCATGGATCTTTAATCTTTATCTTCACTGCACGGATGAGATGATTACCAGTTAGAAGTTATGACGTTGTTCCTGTTAGTCTTTGTTAAAACAAAAAAGTCAATTTTGTTTTGTAAGACAAATTTCAATTTTGTGTAGACAAAATTGAGTTTTGTTAAACAGAAGTGAAAATTTTACAAAAGTCAATTTTGTGTCACAAAAGTCAATTATGTGTCACAAAGATCAATTTTGTATTCAAATTAGTTTTTGGACATGCAAATAAATTCTCTCATCACGATTTAGTAAGAAGGTCTCACATTGGATATAGCAATCGCGAATAAGGAACGATTAAGTAGCGAATAAGAAGCAGTGTATCAGTCGACAACTGAATCGATTCTATACGCGTTAATACGGTTATATCGCCTCATCGAGCCAATAAGAAGAGACAACAAGAGACACGAAAAAGCGAAAAAGGAGCAAGTTATGAGTCGAGCGCGGAAAGGGGTACACATACGTAAATAGGGTTATTTCACGTCTATCAAACCAAGAACTAACACCAGAGATTACAAAATAATGCATTTAAAAGTGCAAGTCATAATAATCGAATAATGTACAAATAAGTAGTGAATAAGTATCCGGGTATTAATTTACTGTGGTGTCGAATACATACGCGCAAACAGGCTAGTTTAAACTCAACGAACACATACTTAACATCAGAGACAAGACAAGGAGTATGAGGAATAATTAAAGAATAGGCAACACATAAGGAATAAGAAATAAGTCATGAATAAGGGATAAGGAATAGTTAATGAATAGAAGAGAGGGACGAAAGATACCAGAGGGACAGTCAACTTTGTACTTGTTTGGCTTTATAAATATTTTTATTATGAGCGTCACTGGTGAGTCTTATGTAGACGAAACGTACTAAATTATAATCCTGGTACCTTTGATAACTTTTTTCAAACTCATAGATTGAAAATAAACTGAAAATAGGTAACAAATAAGGAATAAGTAACGAATAAGGAATAAGTAATAAGTAACCAACTTAACAACCTCTTTATTGAGACAATTTGGCAAACTGTGTATAAATGTATAAACACGACACATGAGACTACAGTTAATAGAAAGAACTCGGTTAGAATCTCGCATGGAGTATTTTTTTCTAACCACATTTGGTTCTGTTAATAACTTTTAAACTTAAATAAAAAAAATGCGAATATTTACTAACTTTTGATATATCGCCATGTTTTCCTTTGGTGTTAGTACTGAAATAATTTTCGTTCCGAAGTAAACGTTAAGAAAACAAAAGGTTCTTAATAAAAAAAAACCAGACTAAAACCGAAGGGCCAACTTAGTCATTTGTGTCCTTAACCTTAAAACCGTTTTGCTAGGTCAACGCGAATGGAATCGATGCTGCTTTTAGAAAACATTAAAAATTATTACACAGAGATGACAATTCGCCTTTTCCAGCGATTTATTAATTAGAAAATGATGTTTTCACACAGTGCAACACTTAACAGTTATAGTTAAATTACATTCTAAAAGATTGCGTGGTTAGAATTTCAGTAAAATTAAATTTGGAACATTTTGATGGAAACCAATACATTAATCACACAATTTAGCAGTTTAAATTAAAGAATATGCTACTAAATAAATGACAAGACTCTTTCAAATAACGTCTTAGAAGAAATTTATACGCGACTGCCTACATTGTTTGACTTGCTCCTAACAAGCCTTTAACTCAAATATTACTTCGGAAAAACGTGATTTTGTCACGTCTCTTCGGTTTTAAAGAATTTGATCATGGCAGTGTTAACCTTTGTAACATTAAGTGATTGGGGAATTAATTGGGAACTTCATCTTGGTTGTACCCTTAAAGTACGTATTTCAAATCAACTGACGGAATCGATGTACAATACTTGCATCACACAATCGTATATTCGTATTCTTGCATTTGTATGTGGCACTACGGAACCCGGCGAGTGATTTAAATCGTTATCACGACTAAGTAAATGACTTTTACGACATATCAAACTCGTTATCAAGCAAAGTTCGTTTATACGTTATCGCAAAAGTAGTTAACTCGAGCTTAGTCGTCATAACGAGTAACTTTTAAGTTAAGCCGAGTTACTAGTAAAATAAAACTACACCATGACACTTTCGGGTCTTATTTAAAAAAAAAACCAACTAAAAAACCGTACTGCCGATCTTTCAAATAATATACGTACACCGATATGTCTCGCCTACTTAACTGAATATGACTGAAAAATAGAGATCAAATACTTTACATTAGTAAAAAACTCAATACAAAAGCGATTATCCACTGCAATTAATTCAGTACTGTTCAGACAATTCGCTTGTAGTTACTGAAGATCTGCTAAGCTTATGCTTTGACTTCTTGGCAGTTCTTATTTACATGCACACATCAATGAATTGTTGGAAAAACAACTGAACAGTTCTGAATTGACTTCAATCTAATCGACTGAAAGTTTGAAAAGGACGTTATAATTCATTGTTCAGACTATGAAGATGTTGCATATACCGTATCAAAATGACCGTTTCAGACCAATATTGATTTACTAGTTGAAGTACTAGCTGTTGGCTCTGTCTCTTACGTATTGCGTCACGCTTTTGTTGTAAATGTATCTCCTGTCTCCGTGTCATAAAAAATACAGTGACTGTTAACTGTATTGCCCTTGCACATTTTTCATGTGTTTGCCTGATGTATATGTTCCATTTAGCTCCTCGTTATCGGGTGTGTCTGCTATGCATTCTTCAGAGGGTACCGATGTCATGGAATTCGATATGTCGCTGATGATGTCGATGTTAATCGTCACAGTGTTCGTAGGTCGCAAGTATGGAACGCCAACACTGTCTTGTTATGACCATTTTCATTATATGATGTGCATTTACCTTCATATGATGTGCATTTACTTTTATATGCTGTGCTTTTACCTTTATATGATGTGCACTTGTCATTATATGATGTGCAAACACCTTTATATGATGTGCAAATATCCTAATATGATGTGCAAATATCCTTATATGATGTGCAAACATCATTATATTATGTGCAAACATACTTATATGATGTGCATATATACCTATATGATGTGCAGATATACTTATATGATGTGCAAATATACTTATATGATGCGCAAACATTCTTATATGATGTGCAAATGTACTTATATTATGTTGAAATATCCTTATATGATGTACACATATACTTATATTATGTTGAAAGATCATTATATGATGTGCAAATATACTTATATGCTGTGCAAATATACTTATATGATGTGTACATATCATTATATGATGTGCATTTTCCCTTATATTACGTGCAAACATCTTTATATGATGTGGTTGTATCATTATATTATGTGCTTGTAATCTTATATTATGTGGTTAGGTTTACTTCATTATATGATGTCGAAACGTCATTATATTATGTGCTTTCATCGTCGTTATGGTCAATGAACATGATTACGATTAGAATGATTACTTCTACGCCGATCTGCTTCTGTAAACTATTAACCCGGCTTAAAAATATTTCTATCGCTAGCGAAAGTGCAATTTATAGGGAAAATGAGACAAAGCAATTTAACAAAATCAACGTTTCAAAAATTTCGGTTGAAGATTAAGATCAGTTAGTATGTTGTAGGAGCTAATTGAAGAAATTCCCGGTTGTGGAGAAAATTATAACAAATTTAAGAGCCTTTTAAAGCTTGCTATTCGGTTTAAGCATAGGCTCCGTGTTGGAGGTCGTACAATGACCTATAATTGATTCCTCTTACACATTGTGACTTGGATGGAGAGTTGTCTCAGTGGCTGTCATACCACATCTACTTATTTCTATTCATTGCAAAAGACACCATTGAAATCACAGTCTGTTTCAAAAATATTTCATAACAATAGCTATAAAAATTATCTACTGATACATAATATGGCGAAATGATTTGTTTTATAAAATGTTATTGAATAATATTATTCTGTAAAAGGTAAGATGAATAATAAAGAATGGAATATGTACAATGATATTAAATCTAGTATATCATATATTCTATGCTACTAAAGGAAGAGACTGATATCATTGAGCCGCAACTCCTCTAAAACCATACTAAGTCGGAAATATTTGAAATATGACGTTTACATGTAGTTTTTTTTACTTTTAATTTGTCTTTGAACTAATTTTTTTTCCACAGAAAACGCCAATTATGTTGGAAAATATCCAATTTCGAAGACTGCAAGCTTAGTCGACGTAGTGCCCGCGAAACGCGAAATGGCTATGTGGGTAATCATAGAAAAAGAAAAAGTGGTATCTTTGCTCATGAGACAACTCTCAAAAACAGACCAAATGACACAGAAATCAATAACTATAGGTCATTCTACAGTCTTTAACAATTAGCACATATTGGCATATACAGTTTGTTTATGTTCAACTTATTTTAATGGAGATTTTTTTAATTGCTAATAAAATTCTGAAACATGAGTACTAGTATGTCAACAGATTTGGAGTAGGGTCAACGATTTCTGAGATTCAAGGGGTTGATTCCTGATGAAGACTTAGTGTTTTAATTTAATTTTTCGTTCGATTAGATCGAATTTTCCCTTTGTGGTACTTATTTTTATCCTTTTCGGTAATGGCAACGGATTTTACGTAGACGATACAGTTATTGATTTAAAAGGGGGAAAACCACTGAAAATCACAAAATTAAGGGTTTTTAATATTTTTAATTTCCAACCAAAATAAATGGGGTGACGCCCGTCTTTTGCATTTTTTTCCTCTTTTTTGTCTCTTTAAAAAAATAGAATAAAAAGCATTAACTTTGTCATTACTGTGTCCACCTTATTACTGTGGCATCACTCTTTGTTTCAACACTTGCCCACTCGCTGATATCTCCGTGTATCATCGGTACAGCGGATATAGGTACTAACCAAGGGGTCGTGATCGATTTTTTTCTTCTGACATGTACGGTACGAAAATCTTTGTTTCTTTTTTTTACATTATATCAATGTGTACTTCAATCTAATTTATAAAACACATTTGTGGTTTTAAGAAATGATTTGGTCGTAGGTTGGTGATTAGCGAAGTCTCACTATTTGCCCAAAACAAGAACCCTAACTAAAAACATGTGTAAATACTTGTCAAAGAAGTTGGCTCTCGTCTCATCCGATATGATTCTATATTCATTGCAACTCTTTTTCTGATAGAAGGCCACTGTTTGTGCGTAATAAGTATAGCTGTTTCAATAATTGGCATTAAAATATTTTGTACATATGTTATTTTTCGTTATTTTATTCCGACAAGAAGCGTTGTGTATAGCTGACCACAGAAATCCTTCTGTACAGTGCATAGTTAAATAATTGTACGGTATATAGTTTTTCACGCTTCGAGGTACCTATAAAGCTACATGTATATACGCTGTACCGATGATACACGGTAGTAATTATAATTCGGAATACTTTGCCTGCTTGTGACAATGGTGTTCGACAAGGAGAAAACTTATCACCTTTTCTATTTTATTTACTTTTGATTGACTAAAATAATTTCTTAGCGACTCAAAATATTACAGGACTTAACAGAACTAAACCAGAAGATCTGGAAAGAGAATTAGAAATATATCTTAAGTGTTTTGTTATATTGTTTTCAGATGACACGGTGTTTGGCTGAAACAGCACAGGACCTGCAGACTCAACTCAATGCTTTGAAGTTTCCATGATTATTGTAAGGCTTCGAACTTGAAAAGAAAGTTGACAGAATTAAAGTCTTAGTGGGGTTTTTTTTTGGACGGAAGCCAAAAAATCTCCGATTTTCTTACAATGATGCTAACATTAAAATGATAAAACAATATAACTTTTTAGGAAATGTTTAGGAAATTTTGATATGACAAAAAACATGTATCCGATATGGCTTTAAGCAATGTACGAAAACTTGAAAAGAGGAAGGATGTATAAGATTTCTGTAACATGTCAACTTCAGCTTGTTCGTTTATAAAAAAAAATATAAACACGTGCGTTTGTCTTCCAGCTGGCTTAGTCATTTTGAAACATCTCTCTCTTGTTTTGTATATACTGTAAATAGTTATTATTTTTATCTCTGTATACTGATGTCATACATTGACTTTGTGAGACTAAATATATAGATTTAGAGGCCATAAGTATACCAGTATGGATGATTGATTGACTGTTATTTAGCGCCACTCTCATGCTATTTCGTGTGGCGGTGAGTTTATATTGATGGAGATAGCAGAAGTGCCCGGAGAGACCACCTGACCTTCGTTTGGAAAACAGACAATTATGGTCAATTAAGATAGGAATCGAGCTTACCTGTCACGTGCGGGATTTGAAATCGCACACCTAAGTGTTGACATGCTAGTGATACAGCAGTTCGACTACTTATAACAAGAAGAGGTGGTATGACTGCTACAGAGACAACTCTCCACAAGAGGTCAAAATGACACAGAAATTAACAATTATAGGTCACCGTACGGCCTTCAACAATGATCAAAGCCCATACCGCATATTCAGCTATACAAGTCCCCGAAATGACACTGTAACCACTCGACCACCGAGCGCCCATCGCTTTTACCCGAAAAGGATTACAGGAGATATGGAATGAACCTGAACTCGGTGCATTACATTAACGTGCAGCTTTTTATTGTGTTTTTTTGTGCATATATTTCACAGTTTCAACTATAGATGATTATGGGTGGATTCTTGAGGTCCAGCGGCAAATTGATATATGCATATTCGTACAAGAACATGTTAATGTGATATGAATATTAATCCTGTTTTGTACTAGACCGACACCCTGAGCCGGATTTTTTAACATGCTAGTTCAAAAGGTAGCATTCCGAAGGAAGACATTTATATCACCTTACCCGGACACATTTTTCTGATTCCGAGCCGACCAGCTTTTGCTCTTAATCCCGCGTGCTTATATAATTAGCTGGAATGCAGCATGTATATATGAATTTTAAAGTCTTTGGTTTTGACCCGGCCGGGGTTCGAACCCACGACCCCTCTCACTCAAGACGAACATGCTACGACGAAAGTACCACCACTAGACATGTAGTAACCCGCAATTCAAAAGGTTTCGTGGGAAGCTGCTAATATACTAGTATACACCTCTAGACTCAATTTAACAGGGCTAACGTACCGACCATTGATATTTTTATGTGAGTGGGGGGCAAGTTGTTTTGTAAATGTTTGATTCTAAATTTCTTGAAAGAGATTTTATCTAATTCAGAAGGGAAGAGAAATAGTTTGTTTCCATTTAAAATGAGGAAAAAATAAAACAATGATGAAACTTTAAAAAAAAACAAACATGTTTTGGGTGGTTTTTTTAAATTAATTTCGAACAAGGAAAAACACGTGCTCCTTCCCTCGAACTAGAGTCGGTGTCTAACACATTTTTTTATTAATATATGATGTACAGATCATCTGTTTAAGCTTTGGATACAAGGATCTGACAACACGTCATTTTATTTTCTGTCCTTGTATATCAGCCAATGAAATTTCAGCCTTCAAATTTTTGAAGGTGTGTATCAATCCAACAAAACCAGAGAACTGAGCGTTTTTAATCTGGTGTCTAAATGAACTTAAAACACTGCATTTATTTATTTTTTACTGAGACCTGTTGTTCTCTTATAGATATAGAGTGGTGTTTTGAACTTTTCAAAGTAAAGATTTACGGCACGGCTTTTGATATTTTGCGTTTATCCTGGAAACATAATAGATTTAACAAGTGAAACTGCGAGCTACTGCTCACTGATGATACCACCGCCGCAAGTGGATAATATAAATAGTGTAAAAATATGCAAGTGTTCGGAAAACAGGAATTTGTAAAGTGATGAATCTGAAAACGCATCACACGGTATAGCTGACTTATATAAATCCTGAAACCAAATTTCAGAAATCCTTGTATTGTAGTTCCTGAGAAAAGTGTGACGAAAATTTTCAACTTGGCTATCATGTGTAAAATCATACAAGTGTTCGGTAAACAGGAAGTTTTCAAGTGATCAATCTGAAAACGCATCACACGGTATAACTGACTTAGATAAACCCAGAAATCCTTGTATTGTAGTTCCTGAGAAAAAATGCGACGAAAAATATTCATGGGACGGACTTACTGACGGACGGACGGACGGTACGACGAACGGACGGACGGACGGACAGACAGAGGTAAAACAGTATACCCCCCTTTTTAAAGCGGGGGTATAAAAATAAACAAATAGTGCAATGTGTCTGAATTATACTCTATAGTAAAGGTTCTTTTTTGGCAATTTTGGCTTTTCAGAGTTTTGTTGTTTTATTGACTATTATCTTGATAACTAATACTAGAGAAACCTTTTCTTGCAAGGTATAGTCAAGAAAATATATAATCAAAGTACTGAAGTATGAAAGTTGTTTGCGAATTTAGGGAACTTAGTTTGGATTTGCCGTTTGTGGTTTCATTAATATTTACCACACCTTCATTCAATACTATCATCAGATGAAAATTCTCTGTTAGAAGAAATAGTTGAAACTAAATTTTCAGGTTTTAACAATTCAGGTGAGCGAAAGGAGGCGTAAAGATTGATGCCTACGGTTGACGAAGAATTCGCCATAACATTATACCGTGGCAAATTTATAACTATATAAAATTGAATGCCACTTTTCCATTCCAAAAATGATCAAATAAAAGGCCCCCTTTGTTTCTTCCTATCCCCTCTTTTTTTTGGTTTCAAATGAACGGTTCCTTATATGATCCATTACTCTATCAGAGTCCGATTTTTTCCCAACTGTTTGTGTCTATCAGGAGAGTATAAAAAGAGAAACTCGAACAGCTAAAATGATCAGAAAGGCAATATTTACATAAATGAAAATACTAAACTTCGTGTATTATCTTCTTATAATAGAAAAAAATGGTAACGTTAGGTATACTGAAATTGACAAAAATAATGCCTTCTCTCGTTAAAACGATCATAGAGCATGACATAAAAGAATTTTTTATTAAATTTAATAACCTTAACCGTTTTGTACTAGACTTCGTATGTTTATTATTAAAGACACGTCGAGTTAAACAAAACTTTGCAATTCATATATATTTTTACAATTTTCCAACAATATCAGATGTGATCTTTTGCGTCTTAAAACGAGATACTAACATGCCAAGGTTAATCTCAAGTCTCAACCATTTTTCAAACGGTAGCTACAGATTTGATCCTAATTAGTTGTAACGGTTACACCGCAGAAGCAGATCGGAATCAGTTATGACGTAGACAGTAATCATTCTAATCGTAATCATGTTAACTGACCATAACGACGATGAAAGCACATCATATAATGACGTTTCGACATCATATAATGAAGTTAATAAAATCACATAATATAAGATTACAAGCACATAATATGATGACTCAAACACATCATATAAAGATGTTTGCACATACTATAAGGGAAAATGCACATCATATAATGATATGTACACATCATATAAGTATATTTGCACAGCATATAAGTATAGTTGCACATCATATAAGGATCTTTCAACATAATATAAGTATATTTTCACATCATATAAGAATGCTTGCACATCATATATGTACATTTGCACATCATATACGTATATTTGCACATCATATAAGTATATATTCGCATCATATAAGTATGTTTGCACATCATATAAGTATGTTTGCTCATCATATGATAATGTTTGCACATCATATAATGATGTTTGCACTTCATATAATGATGTTTGCACATCATATAAGAATGTTTGCACATCATATAAGGATGTTTGCACATCATATAAAGGTGTTTGCACATCATATAATGACAAGTGCACATCATATAAAGGTAAATGCACAACATATAATGAAAAATGGGCATAATAAGACAGTGTTGGCGTTCCATACGCAAGGTCGGCTTGTCATCCGTGTCACCGATTTGGTAGTAGTTAGAACGTAGATTGTCACTGTTCACTGTAAAATGTAATGGTCCATGCATATAATCCTTGCATTTGTCTGTGAATGCCCAAATCAAGTGCCGGATAATTTGTCTAAACCATGGCAAGACATTTTCTGACAATTCAGATGACATGTTTCTCCCCTTGTTGTTCCTTATAAAGTACAGCACCGAGTCCGAAACCAGATCGATAGAGTATATACTACAAGCTGTCATCATTGATACTTAGTAACAGAGCTGAAGTTAGAAGATCTTTCAGTTCATTGAATGCCTTGTCTTGTTGTTCTCCCCAACGTCATTATTTATATTGTTTTTTCTTCTTCTGTCCTTTTTTACCAGATGTCAGTGGCATTAAAGTCAATATTTTGCTCATTTGACTGATGATCATAATGAAAGTACCCAGCTAAGAAAAATTGAACAGCTTCGTAGGCCATGACACTTTTTTTCTATATCTTTTCTGATTTACTTCTTCTCTATCCCCTAACAAGGATCTTTAATCTTCATGTTCACTGCACGGATGAGACCACTACCAGTTAGAAGTTGTGAAATTGTTCCTCGTTAATCTTCCTAAACATGAGCACGCCGCTGATAAACACACAGCATATTCTGATTTTGTAAACAACCAGTCGTCCAAACGTCTCTGGTAGCTAGCTGTATGACTTAGGAACAAGATAATGTTACACTTTCTAAGGAGAACTACGCTGAATATAAATGTTATCGAAGATGAAGAATTATGATAAAAGGTTAAGCTAAGTTCAGTCGGGATAGTATAGTCTTGCATATTATATTTTGGTTAAGATTAAAGATTGTCCTTCAAACTTTTTATAGTTTTTAAATTTTGTTTAAAAGGGCTATTATGACACTAATGTTGTTTAATGATTCATCATTCATGTTTGAATCTTACCTTTAATTTATTTTCTCTATTGAAATTGTCCACCACTACTTAGGTAAAATCTTGAATAGTGTTTATTGTTCTTAACTTGCTGTAAAAGTGTAATTTCATAGTTTGAATACTCCATTAAAGATACAATACAGCATGCTATGTATATCAGCAATTAGCTTTTACTAACAGCTTGTTACTTAGTTATGTGCATTTTGTGTCCAGATTTTTACTGTATTTTTTTCTTTGTCCATTTCGCACTGCCCCTGACAGTTTGTTCTGAACAGTAGCTGTATGGTTGTCTTAATGTATTTACAGTTTGTCTAAACTTACAACATTAAGGTCAAAAATACATGTGTATTTTTGAACAAGAGTTCACATGCTGAAATGTCTCGCTTGCTTTACTGACCATATGACTTTATGTTGATATTTCTACCGGAAACACCTTACAATCATTCCATACACCAAATACAGTTGACCTATTGCTAATGCAGGACAAACTAGAGCAGGTTGAAAAGAGAGCAGCAGAAACGGGCCTTTCCATCAATCAAAACAAGACCAAAGTGTTAAAGTCAAACACAAAGTCCCAAGCCAGTCTGATGGTTAACACCCAAGCATTGGAAGAAGTGGAATCCTTTACATACCTTGGAAGCGTAGTGGATAATCTTGGCGGCTCAGATAAAGATGTAAAGATCAGAATTGGCAAAGCCAGAACTGCATTTAACATGATGGGGTCAATCTGGAAAGCACGAAATATCACACTTAAGACCAAAATACGCTTGTTCAATTCAAACGTAAAAACCATTCTCTTATATGGAGCTGAGACTTGGAAAACAACAAAAAACCTGCTTCATAAACTTCAAGTCTTCATTAACAACTGCCTCAGGCGAATCCTTAACATCAGATGGCCTGAGAAGATATCAAACAAAGATCTTTGGGAAAAGACCAACCAATCCCCAGTTGATGAAGAGTTAAAAAAGAGAAAATGGCGATGGATAGGACACACACTGAGGAAGCCAAAAACTAACATTACAAGGCAAGCCTTACAGTGGAACCCACAAGGAAAGCGTAGCAGGGGCAGACCAAGATACACCTGGAGAAGGAATGTTGCAGCCGAGATGGAGAAAGAAGGGTACAAGTGGCACGATCTGGAGAGGCTAGCAAAGAACAGAACAAGGTGGAGAAATATCGTTAGTGGCCTATGCTCCACCAAGGGGCAACAGGATTAAGCAAGTAAGCATTGCTTAAAGTTTCTAAGATTCAAACATACTAACCAGGAAAACATGTCAGTTAACTGCTAGTAGTCTGTTGTTATTTATGTATTATTGTCATTTTGTTTATTTTCTTTGGTTACATCTTCTGACATCAGACTCGGACTTCTCTTGAACTGAATTTTAATGTGCGTATTGTTATGCGTTTACTTTTCTACATTGGTTAGAGGTATAGGGGGAGGGTTGAGATCTCACAAACATGTTTAACCCCGCCGCATTTTTGCGCCTGTCCCAAGTCAGGAGCCTCTGGCCTTTGTTAGTCTTGTATTATTTTAATTTTAGTTTCTTGTGTACAATTTGGAAATTAGTATGGCGTTCATTATCACTGGACTAGTATATATTTGTTTAGGGGCCAGCTGAGGGACGCCTCCGGGTGCGGGAATTTCTCGCTAAATTGAAGACCTGTTGGTGACCCTCTGCTGTTGTTTTTTATTTGGTCGGGTTGTTGTCTCTTTGACACATTCCCCATTTCCATTCTCAATTTTATCAAATATAGTTGACCTATTGCTATATAATACTTAAAATAGAAAACATCAAGAAAGGAACATCGTAAAATATTTCAATTAACTAATTACTGTTGCCCTACTGCTTTAAGTAAAAGAAAAAAAGAACAAAACATATAAATTTGACTTTAAAAACTGAACCCTGAAAATAAGGTCAAGTCAAATGTCAAATATCAGTTGGACATGTACACCTTACAATCATTCCATAAAACATATATAGTAGATCTACTGCTTAAGAGTATCCGATTAGTTTTTATGGAGTTGACCACGAAAACTAAACGTTTTTATCGGATCCATGAAATGAGGCCAAGGTTATATGAAAACAGTCTGATATACATAAGGACCTTGCAAGGTATGCACATACTAAATATGGTTATCCAATTACTCATATTAAGAGAGAAATTAACATCACGAAAATTTCTGACTTTTTTTCAAGTACTCACTTAAGCATGAAATGAGGTCAGGGATAATGAGTACATGACAGACGAAAACTTCAATAACATGAGACATCTATATAAAAAGAATGAGGCATTCAGGTCCTCCACCTTAAAGAAAATGTTTTTAAGAAGTTAGTTAACACGGCCTCAATGAAAATGAGGTCAAGGATAATGAGTAAATGACAGACGAAAACTTCAATAACATAAGACATGTTTAGACAAAGAATGAGGCATTCAGGTCCCCACCTTCTAGAAAATGCTTCTAAGGAGTTAGTTAACACAGTCTCAACCAACACTGTATCGCTATCCTGAATCGAATTTCCAAAATCTATATGGTGACTTGAACATATTTTAAGTGTAAAGGTATTGATGTCATTCACATATATCCAGCTTCCTTTAAAAGTTTCATTAATATAAAACAAAACAAAAAAGAAATTGATGTCTTTATTATGGTACAGCTAAAATTAATCACTGTAAGCCATGAAAGTGCTTATCACATATCACAATATATTAATTATCATAATTATAAAACAAACCATGAACAATTTTTAACATCCATAATATTCATCAAATAACTGAAATATGTGTGTTCAAAATTAACATCCATGCAACAAAACAGTCTTTTGCAACTGAAAATGTAATATATATTGTTGTTTGTTTGTTTAAACACATCACACAGGTGGCTGTATACAGATAATACACAACTTCTTTGCTAAAACAACCTTCAACAAAGAATTTACATTCAAGTTGTTATTTGTCATAAAAATTTCAAAAGCCAGATTTATATCATAACAAAATGTGTGCGAGTGGAAATTTGTCAACAATTTTATATGGACCATCATGATTTTGTTTAAAATAGTTTTTTTTGGAGGAAATGAACATCTGTAATCAAATAAGGATACCCTGGTAGACTTGTACAGATATTTTGAATATTGTGCTCCAATTCCGGATTATAATTATATTACACTATATGCATGCTTAACATTTATTTTAAGTCTATAATATTACATTTTTTTCATACATTTTCTAATAATGCTGAGACAATTATGAAGACTTTATAACTGTATACAAGGTGCAAGACATGTAGTACATGGTTTAACCAGGAACTTCCAAATTAAGTAAAAACAAACATTATAGATAGACACATGCAAATTGATTAAATTATGTGAGGTAAGTTTTTTTCCAAAAGACCTATATTTATCTAAGTATTTCCAACCCTTTATAAGAAATCCTTTTATAATAGACATGATCAAATGTGGAAGACAAATTAAACATAAACCCTTAATTGTGATGCTGTAAAAAAAAATTGTGACGAAATACCCAGAATTTCAGATGTTGTAACTTTATCTCATTAACTGCAAGACCACAATCACTATCATAAACAAATATATAATAACTTCAAAAATAAGTCAAATAAAAATTGTAATGTTTTCCATTGATAATCAAAACAACATTGAGTCTAGAATCTTTCCCATGGTAAATGTAGAATAAAAACAATGACAAAATAAAGATATTTTCATGAACTGAATTTGCATTTAATTTTTTTTCATTGGATTCTTTGACATCAAACATAATGTGAAGAATTTTATATACAATGCATTTAAGGAGGTAGACCTAGGTTAAGGGAAATAACTCTTAAAATCATCAGTACGTTTGTGTCAACCATTTTCAAAAATATATTCTAAGCTTCTAGGTTACATAGATTATTTTCAATCTGTTTCAGGTAAATGCTTAAAATACATTGATGAACTTGACTTTTACAAACGCTTAACTGATTTAAAGAGTTATCTCCCTGAACCTAGGTCTACCTCCTTAAAAAGCCAAGAAATAAAAACAACTCTTTATAAATTTAATGTCACTGAAGCATTTTTCTGGATTTAACTTAGGATTTTATAAAGCCAAGGATGTGTAACAAAACTGGTTTTTTTTCCAATTTGAATAAAGTCATTGACATCTGTTCTGTTTTAACAATAACCACCTGATTTGATACATATAGCTGTTACATGACAATCTCAGAGCAGATAAATAGCCCTGTATTGTAAGTCATGAGATATTTAAGATGGGTTCATTTTATACCATTTCCATAAAAACAAAAATTGTTAAAGTATTTCAGAATAGGCGTTTGCCTAACTTAAAGTTAATTAATCACCTCAATGCTTTCTTGCTGAAACAATAATTTCAACGAAAAGGATTGTAATTGGTGTCATTATACAGAGGCTAAAAACTATTATTTCCATCGTCCCATGCCTTCATATATTTCAATAAAAAGAGATCAGATTAACTGTTTTAATTTCCTTGTAATTATAATTAGATATATGAAGATGTGGTATGAGTGCCAATGAGACAACTCTGCATCCAAGTCACAATTTATAAAAGTAAACCATCATAGGTCAAGGTATGGTCTTCAACAAGAGCTTTGGCTCACACCAAACAGTAAAGATATAAAACATAGATCTCAATTTTGGAGAAAAAAGTTGTGTCCCCAGCAATTTACTCTTGATATACAACAAATATTATATCTATTCACAATAAATATGATTGGTTTATAAATTATGACAAAGTTTAACAATGAAATAAATATAGTTTAAAGCTTGTGATATGGAATGTACACCATACACAGAATAGATGATTTATATATATAATGATTCACAGACAACCTTACTACAGTTATATCTATAGACTTGATACTTCTTCAAAAGATTGGAATATATAGTCTCACTAGTCCAAAAGATGCTTACAATAATTTTTTAACCTATATAACATTGCCTGAGGACAGTCAGGGATTAGTATATGCATGTAATACTACCTATTAAACATGGATACCTGAAGCTAATAATTATTTAAAATACAAATGTTTCCTTCAGATAAGTTTTTTGTATAATTTCAATTTTACATTAACGAACATTAAGCAACAGGTCTTGTTAACTAATTAAGATGTTCAAACTAAGCAATGATAAATACAATGGATGACTAATCTATGTACACACCAATGGAAGCAAGTTTATATCATACATCTACACGTTTCACGATAATGGTTTTGTTTCTAGTATAGAATTAGTTCATTTATTTTCTGAGAGATGTAGTATATAAAGCAATTAAATCTATACATGTTTTATCTCTTCCTTTCATATTAAATGGCAAAAATTATGTTTGCTTTCAAACAAACTGAACAAACTTTATTTCTTGTTACAAATGTTTTTCAAATGCAAAATATTTTGGTCAAAATTTGATGGCTGTACAATTGAGAGACTCTAATAAACTATTAATAAACATACAGTCTGCAGCAATGCTAGATTAACTTTAAAAGAATATACACTTTTATCACAGTTATAACTTATAAAATTAAGTTAATTCACTATAAGATACATGCAAGTACTAAAGTTCCATGCTGACAAAGGGATCTCATTACCCCCTTGTGAGGATATCATTACCCCCAGTGAGAGGTAGAATGTACCTACAACAATATAAAAAATAGCTGTTTGTCATGCAAGCTTAAGCAAATCAAGTGACAGAAAATAGGCACCCTTTGTCAAAATATTATAAAAAACAAATTATTTAACTACTCAGTTTCATAAAAAAATAGTCTGGATATCAAATACCGCATATACAAAATCGTTGGCACAAATGAAAGCTGAACACTCGCACACTGATAATACTTGGTACAAAATCACTTTGGTCACTTCATTTTAATTCTACAAGCAATCTAGTTACTCCACAGTTATATACTGACAACTACTATAAATCCAAAAGAAAGTGCTGATAGGGGTGTTAAACAGAAACAATCAATCATTGTAATTCTATCATGTGTATTTTCAATGTCTACAAATCAAGCAACTTATTTTTGAATAAGATCACAAAACTAACACGTCTGGCCATCCCATGAACAGTCAAGTTTATGTAATTGACCATTCCTTTTTATAAAAGTTGTCACTTTACACAATTTGAAAATGCTCATAGGGCAATATTTGGATGCATTATTTTCTATAAGTTCTGCTAATGACTGCTAATAATTTAATCTTCCTCTCTGTGACTACTTTAACAAGAGTGCACACGCTGAAATGTCTCGCCTTCTATACTAATCATTGATATTATGTTGATAGTCCTAAGTATAAAGCTAAGCTTTAATACAACTGTCACATAAACTTAACATTAACCAAGATAACTAAACAATGACCAATGAACCTTGAAAATGAGGTCAAGGTCAGATGAACCATGCCAGGCAGACATGTACAGCTAACAATGCTTCTATACAACATATATAGTTGACCTATTACTTATAGTTTAAGAAAAATAGACCAAAACACAGAAACTTAACACTGTGCAATGAACCGTGAAAATGAGGTCACGGTCAAATAAAACCTGTGCGACTGACATAAAGATCATAAAATATTTCCATACACCAAATATAGATGACCTATGGCATATAGTATTAGATAAAAAGACCAAAACTCAAAAACTTAACTTTAACCACTGAACCATGAAAATGAGGTCAAGGTCACATGACATCTGCCCGCTAGATAGGTACACCTTACAATCATTCCATACAACAAATATAGTAGACCTATTGCATATAGTATGAGAAAAACAGACCAAAACACAAAATTTTAACTATAACCACTGAACCATGAAAATGAGGTCAAGGTCAGATGACACCTGCCAGTTGGACATGTACACCTTACAGTCCTTCCATACACCGAATATACTAGCCCTATTGCTTGTAGTATCTGAGATATGGACTTGACCACCAAAACTTAACCTTGTTCACTGATCCATGAAATGAGGTCGAGGTCAAGTGAAAACTGTCTGACAGACATGAGGACCTTTCAAGGTACGCACATATCAAATATAGTTATCCTATTACTTATAATAAGAGAGAATTCAACATTACAAAAAATCTTAACTTTTTTTTCAAGTGGTCACTGAACCATGAAAATGAGGTCAAGGACATTGGACATGTGACTGACGGAAACTTCGTAACATGAGGTATTTATATACAAAGTATGAAGCATTCAGGTCTTCCACCTTCTAAAATATAAAGCTTTTAAGAAGTTAGCTAACACCGCCGCCGCCGTAGCCGCCGCCGCCGCCGGATCACTATCCCTATGTCGAGCTTTCTGCAACAAAAGTTGCAGGCTCGACAAAAATGACCATAGACCAAATGATGTAGAAGTAAGCAACTAACAGGTCACCATACTGCCTCATTTTGTTTATTATTCTGCTGATGATTACACTAATAAAGATTGACAAATAAATTAGGGACCATTTAAATTTAATAAATAAACAAAAACAAAATAAACAGGTAAAAACTTCATAATTAAAAAAAAAAATCTTCTAGAAGAAATATGCTTCATTAACCTATTTGTGAACCTATTTTTTCCAAAAATAAATGTCTTATAATTTGTGAAGAAGAAAAATTGACCTGACCAAAGTAATTTTCACCATTAATCTGAGCAAATAAAGCACAATTCTAAATCATATAAAAGCTAGAAACTATGTAACACAATAAGTTTTGATTCGAAAAAAACACAGATAATATATTTCATGATGGTGGAATAAATATTTCTGACAACTCAAATCGCCTAAATACATTGATGATATACTAAAATTGAAAAAAAAAATAAACTAACATATTGCAGGGAAATAGTTTAAGAGGTCCATTGATCAGTCCACTTTAGTAGCTAACAACATTAAGATAAAGACTCTAAGTGATAAAGTACAAACAATATTATGTATGAAAAGAAAACATGAAATATAGATGATTTAATAACGCAGTGTTTAAAATGGAACTTCTTCTTCTATGCATTTACAGTAATAAAAATTGTTGGTTTTGAGTAAGTACTATAATGGTGACAGTTCTGTACTACATCCACGAGAAACAGCATTTGTATTGTCCCTCATGTATGGTCCAACTTCAGCTTCTGCTAATGGAAAGTTGACTAGTGGAGTGTCATGGAAAACAACTGGTGGTTGATCTAAAACAACAAGTATTTAAAGACAATTATAAAATTTTTATTAAATATAATGATAAATGATTTAAAATCTATGTATAATGTCCTTACTAGACAAAATTTTATATGACTGAAATTAAACAGAGAATGGCTGAATGATTCATTTATAGATAATTGAATTGATGCGCCTCTAGAATACACAATTTAAGCCCAGCTTTACTGGATTGATGTGCCTCTAGAAACACAAGTTTAAGCCCAGCTTTACTGGATTGATGTGCCTCTAGAATACACAAATTTAAGCCCAGCTTTACTGGATTGATGTGCCTCTAGAATACACAAGTTTAAGCCAAGCTTTATTGGATTGGTGTGCCTCTAGAGTACACAAGTTTGAGCGCAGCTTTACTGGATTGATGTGCCTCTAGAATACACAAGTTCAAGCCCAGCTTTACTGGATCATTGTGCAGTTTAAGTTTCTCATTCCTCGGTTTTCTGTGAAATTTTGTTGGGCAATTGTCTGTTACATATGTATATTTTTTAGGACATTGCAATAGTTTTCAATTGTTGAGTGGTGGCCAAATGGTGTCCCCTTCATTTAATTTAAGAGTAAATTAATGTTTAATTTGTGATTAGTACAGAAGAATAAAACTACAAGAGCTCACAAGAGCCTGACTTGCTCACCTGTTATTTTTTGCTTAAATCTTTCATCAATGATTATTTTTGATTTATCTAAATATATTTAATAAGTGGCTTAAAAATGATCTTTGTATCTTTCATATTTTCTTCAAAAGCAAATAAATGCTTATTTAGCTATAGTGGCTATGTTTCTTGACGTACAAGAAACTAAAATACAGAATTTATACTAGATTCATTTGAGAAGATTTTAAAATTTAGAAAACATTAACAAATTGCGTTTAATTGTCCTTGCATTCATTTAAAGAATTCAAAGTCAAAAGTTTGGAAAACTTCAAATGTATAAATAAATGAAAAGCTGCATAAGGTGTTTAAATCCTAGACCCTCAAAGGTCCCTGTGGGTGTCACTGTCCTAATTTGATGTCACTGTGCAAATACTACTTTTTGCAACTTGTGTAATGTACATGCAGAGATATGGTAATCTTTACAGAAGATATAACATAGTCAAGAGAAAAATAATGTGACTAGAACTGGTGTATTATTACAATCAAATAAAGCAGACTTTTATATATAAATAATTCTTCTAATTTCTTCATATAAGATGTCAAAATCAAGTGACATAAAATATAAAATAAATGAAGATTAAACTCAAAGTACATTGCTTTTGACATTATCTTTACAACACTTGTACCTATTTGCTATCACAACAAAAACATCAATATGATTTATGTGAACATAAACCATACAAAGGTTTATATAACTATTAATATACTACATGTAGAGAAACATAAATAAATAATATAAATTTGTAACTGTGTGAAGTTAGATCTTCCTTCCAGGAAACTCTGTTTCAGATACATAACTACTCATTAATAGTAAATCTGAATTTCTACACCCTGTAAAAGTTCTGTGCTAGGATTTCCAATACAACACTCTATATTAAAGACATAGGATGTGAAAATTATAAACTACAGTTTTATAGCTTCAACAAAAATGCTAGCAACAACATTATGCATTTTAAAGACAATGAATGTAGCAACATTTCATTTAAATGATTTTTGTGATATTTGTCATCATAATAAGGACAAGGATTTCTTAACAGATGGTTGATTGATTGATTGTTGGTTGCTTAACGTCCAGTGGCAAATATTTCATGCATATTCAGGACGAGCTTTCTTAACAGATGGGAAAACAAAATGACTTTTCTAAATGGTAAATTTGTACATAAGACACATATGATGCTCTAGCTTGCAAATAATGTTTTAAAGGGGCATACCTAAAGAACTGTAAAAGGGATGCCACCAAAATTCAAACTTAATCTTAATTTTTTTGGTAATACACATTGTATAAAAGTTTCATAACAAATGGTTCAGGCCAACTAAAGTTATATATAAAGAATGGAAACTTGAAATTCTCCAATTTATCCATTTATAACTGAGCATAAAAGGTAAAAGTGACGCCATCCAAACTCTAAAAAAAGTTTTGTGGTAATAAGCACTGTGTTTAAGTTTCATAAAATTTGGTTGTGGCCAAACAAAAGTCAGAGAACGAAAACACAAACAATACACAAAGAGACAACACCAGAATGCTAAAAGTGACTGCACCCAATTGAAGTCATTCTGTTGAGACATATGGATAAAAGTTACTGAACTGTATTCTTGTGAAGAAGAGATTTTACCATGCAAAAAAATAGCACAATAAAGTGCAGGAAAATAAAGAAATAATAAAAGCATCATCTACTATAAACTAAAAAACTTACAATACAATAATCAAGCTGAAACAAAGTGTTTTTCTAAAGTTATTTTACACAAAAAAAGCTGATAATTAATTGAAGGAGAATCAAGTTCTTGTTTTTTTTTAAAACCCTGTAATTAATTATATTCATATAAACATACAAATTTCAACTTTCTACAGTGAAAAAACCCACAGCTTCTTATTAAAGTGAAACAAGAATGGGTCCAAAGTACACAGATACCCGAATCACACTATCATCTTCTATGTTGAGTGGACCCTGAAAATAGGGTCTCAACTCTTATTTGGCATTGAAATTAGAAAGATGATATCATAGGGAACATGTTTACTAAGTGTCAAGTCAATTGGACTCCACTTTATCAAAAACTAAATTAACCAAAACCTTTAACATGAAGCATGCACTATCATTTTCTATGTTCATTGGACCATGAAATTGGGGTTAAAACTCTTATTTAGCATCAGAATTAAAAAGATCATATCATATCATAGGGAAAGAGGGACAAACAGATGTACAGACGAAAAAAACAGATGCACAGACCAGGAAAAACATAGTGCCCCTAGGTTGGGTACTAAATAAATGAAAAATATCTTAAAATATCAAAATATAAAAAATTTAAACTGTTTTAGCCTGTTCATTTTGATCCATCTTAGTATACATGTAAAAATTACAGAGACATGTTATATTTTTCAAGCTTTATCAACTCTTAATTATGGTACAAGGATTATTCCCTTTTTTATCACCAATATCCTAAAACTGATTGTATTTTTTAAATCTTATTCTCTGTGTGCTCAGAAATTGATTCTCCTTGCTTTAACAAAACAGCAAGAAACTCACCTTCTCCATAACCCAAGCTTTATTGGCTGGGGAGAGAAGCTGGAAGGAATTTAAACACCCTCTTAAATTATCATGCAACTTAATTACTAAGAGAAAATCATGATGTATATATGCATAATAAATCAAGAAAACTCTTAAAGTTTTAACAAGCCTATTTACTTGGTTTGATATTAAACAGTCACCTTATCTTGTTGAAAGAACAAACATGGGACTATCTAGCATTGAACATTTTGTATTGGGCTCACCATACACACTTTTACTTTTCCCAGTCAACATAAATACTAAAGTTCTTAAGCTGCATTAAATGACCTAGGTCCATCATGATTGATTTAACGATCCAAGGTAAGATGATAACTGCCAGAGGGACATGAATATCTTACAATCATTCAATGCATCTTTGTTATAAAAACAGAACAAGCTATGAAACTTAACATTCACAAATGAACCATGAAAATGGGGTCAAAGGAACCTTCCCAAACAGACATGTACACAATACTATCATTCCATATTCCAAATTAAGTTAACATATTACAGGGTACTTATGGAATCCAAGTAACAGACCTACTATGGAGTCATTTATTTTCGTTGGTACCAATTTTCATGGATGAGGGAAAACTTACATATTCGTGGATATTTAATTTCGTGGTTTTGCCAAAGTTTGTATACAAGCCTTATGAAAATATGTCATTCATTGAACATTTAATTTCGTGGTTCAACTTTACTGACGAAATACACTAAATATCCAACAAATATTAATGAATCTACAGTATCTACAAAACTATGTCCTAAACAATGAACCATGAAAATCAGGTCAAAGACAATTGAACCATGAAAATCAGGTCAAAGACATTTGAACCTTGCCACACAGATGTGTACAATCATTCTATAAACCAAACATAGGTGATCTATTACTTTAATAAATTATCTGAATATCACATCAAAGACACAAAACTTTACTTCCACCAATGAATCATGAAAATGAGATCAAGGTCAAATGAAATTTGCCAGTCTGACATGTCATCTATACTGAATAAATTTTGTGTACTGCTTATAGTATCTACAAAAAACCAGATGCTCCGCAGGGCGTAGCTTTATACCACCGCAGAGGTTGAACCCTGAACGGTTGGGGCAAGTATGGACACAACATTCAAGCTGGATTCAGCTCTAAATTTGGATTGTGATTAAATAGTTGACACAGCATAGGTTTCTGACACAGAATGAATGTGTTCTAATGAACTTAAAATTTTTGTTTTCTCTTAGAGCAATTCACTATGCTGTTGAATATTAATCCTCTCAAAAAAATGTTTGAATAAATTTTCTTTTTTATTTATGAAATTTGAACCCAATTTTTTTAATCACATCCCCCTTTCCCTTATTCCAAAACTAATCTCAATTAAAATTTCTAATGGAGTTTGCAACAATAACTACTCATTTAAATACATCATAAAATATTAAGATGTAAAAAAACTGCTTGTTATAACTGAATGGTAAAGATTATTTTAATTTATCAGTTGGTAGTAAAAAGTGAATATACATTGTATATTGTATACATGTATAACAAAGATTTAAGTTGATTCTGGACAATTAAAGAAAGATAACTCCAATTAAAAAAAAATCTTGCTATTGCACAATATTTTGCAATTAGATATTTCTTGCTTACTATTCTGGACAAAGAAAGATAACTCTAATTAAAAAAAAATTTGCTATTTCACAATATTGTGCAATTAGATATTTCTTGCCATTGCGCAATACTGTGCAATTGAAAAGACTTGCTATTGTACAATACTTAATATAATAATTCTAGATCCTGATTTGGACCAACTTGAAAACTGGGCCCATAATAAAAAAATCTAAGTACATTTTTGGATTCAGCATATCAAAGAACCCCAAGATTTCAATTTTTGTTAAAATCAGACTAAGTTTAATTTTGGACCCTTTGGACTTTAGTGTAGACCAATTTGAAAACAGGACCAAAAATGAAGAATCTACATACACAGTTAGATTTGGTATATCAAAGAACCCCATTTATTAAATTTTTGATGAAATCAAACAAAGTTTAATTTTGGACCCCGATTTGGACCAACTTGAAAACTGGGCCAATAATCAAGAATCTAAGTACATTTTTAGATTCAGCATATCAAAGAACCTAACTGATTCATTTTTTGTCAAAATCAAACTAAGTTTAATTTTGGACCCTTTGGACCTTAATGTAGACCAATTTGAAAACGGGACCAAAAGTTAAGAATCTACATACACAGTCATGACAGTTAGATTCGGCATATCAAAGAACACCCAATTATTCAATTTTGATGAAATCAAACAAAGTTTAATTTTGGACCCTTTGGGCCCCTTATTCTGTTGGGACCAAAACTCCCAAAATCAATACCAACCTTCCTTTTATGGTCATAAACCTTGTGTTTAAATTTCATAGATTTCTATTTACTTATACTAACGTTATGGTCTGAAAACCAAGAAAAATGCTTATTTGGGTCCCTTTTTGGCCCCTAATTCCTAAACTGTTGGGACCTAAACTCCCAAAATCAATACCAACCTTCCTTTTGTAGTCATTAACATTGTGTTTAAATTTCATTGATTTCTATTTACTTAAACTAAAGTTATTGTGCGAAAACCAAGAATAATGCTTATTTGGGCCCTTTTTTGGCCCCTAATTCCTAAACTGTTGAAACCAAAACTCCCAAAATCAATCCCAACCGTTCTTTTGTGGTCATAAACCTTGTGTCAAAATTTCATAGATTTCTATTAACTTAAACTAAAGTTATAGTGCGAAAACCAAGAAAATGCTTATTTGGGCCCTTTTTGGCCCCTAATTCCTAAAATGTTGGGACCAAAACTCCCAAAATCAATACCAACCTTCCTTTTGTGGTCATAAACCTTGTGTTAAAATTTCATAGATTTCCATTCACTTTTACTAAAGTTAGAGTGTGAAAACTAAAAGTATTCGGACGACGACGACGACGCAGACGACGACGACGACGACGCCAACGTGATAGCAATATACGACGAAATTTTTTTCAAATTTTGCGGTCGTATAAAAAACGATCATATAACTTTAACTTTGATTACTTATCTATGAAGGTCATATAAACCCTGTCAGACAGACATGTAGACTTGCAAGGATCATGAATAACAAATATATATTATCCGATTACTTATTATATGTGAGAGATTCACATGATAAAAACTATATTGTTGCTTTAAGCAGGCACTGATCAATGAAATAAGGTCATCAAAAATAGACATATGATAGGACCTTGGTAAAATAAGGCATCTATACACGATGTTTGAAGGATCTAGGAAATAAAAATATCTTTACAATTAGTTTACACAGCATTCCTTGATTAGCAGACATAGGTGAGACATAAAAATCAACTGTATCCATAGATAAATATATCATAGCAAGAGGGTTGCATAAGAAGATGATCATTTCATATTTGCTAAGACAGAAAATATATATAATAGAGAAGTTTTGAATGACATCTAGTAAATTATGCATATTAAACTGAAATACATCTCATTATAACTTCATTACACAATGCACACAGAAATTAAGTAAAACAGACTGAGGACGTTAAAAAAAAAGTTAAAAATGTAAATCAACATCAAATAATCATATGTTTTATGTCTCCAACAAACCTGACATATTTATAATGTCAATAGTATAGCAACAGACAAACAACATAGGATTTGTTAAACTGTATCACAGTTAAAACATAAAAAAATGATAAAAAATAGCATCAAATAATATTTACATTCATAGAAAATCAGGAGGAACATTAAAAGACATTGATTATGCTATTTGACCCCTGTATCATAGAGGTATTCAAATGATTCAATATCATTATCCAACTGAATAAACATTATTTTGAGGGTTACAACTTTCATTACTTAAATCAGGAAAATATAATTTAATAATGAAATTTGCAAATGAATTTTTTATCCCATGACATTAAGATGTTGTTAACTTTACAGGTGATTTTTTCTGGACAATTGAACAAAAACTAAAGTTAATTTTAAAATAAAAATAAATTGTTGAAACAGAGATATGTCTCACCTATTGCCAGAAAAAATATAAAAAAGACAATTTAATGGTCAAAAACATTGCTAATCAATTCAAAATCCCTGGACCATGAGTCCATGACCATGGTGGCAGGAACTCTAAATAGTTATCAAACTGATATGTAATGATAGTACTGAGACAAAATCAGCTCAATATGTTTTGATAAAATTTACGTTTTTTTCTTTACTTAAAAGGAAAAAATATAAAACAATGACATCCAATAATTACAAAGTTAAAAATAATATTATATTGAAAAATACATATTCCCATTTATTTCTGTACATGTTGCCCTTTTTGTTTTTGCTGTGTTTTAATTCAGGACATATTTTTATACATTTTTTAAAACTTATTTAAATTTTAACAAGTTAAATTTGTAGGTACTGTAGAAACAGTATTTAACAAACCATTCAACAAAACATGCTAGCAAAATAAAGTCCAAAACTCAAGTCCCTTGACCATCAATGATAAATATTGATATTGTCAGACAAAGACTTGAGATGTTGAATTTCACACATATAGATGGTTAATAGGTCAAATATAACAGTATCTATAGGGGTATCATGGAAATTAACTTGACCAAATTCACCTAAGAAAAAAATCATGTAATAGTGAAAATAAACTGTGTATTAGTATTAACTCCATGGTATATCATTGAAATAGCACATATTGTATTGTATTTGAGGTGTGATACAATCAAAATTTAACCAAAGGAGACAGATAAGAATAACAGTAAATGCTCTTCCTCTATCTTGGTACACATTTCTGAAATTTATTTTAAGAATTATAATAATAAGGAAGATACTAACATCTATGATAGCTATTTCCCACATAAATGGCTTAATAACTGGTGTCCATAAAACATAATAAGCCTTTCATATTTTCTAATATAATAAAAAACAAAAATATTTTGATGATAAGCAAACATAAAAAAAACTAATTAAACCCCATGCTTTACGACATGCCTAACTTACCTGGGTAGTTTAACTGAGTCAATGTCATATTCCACAACGATTTTTTCCCTCCTGATTTTATTGAAAGCCCAAAGAAAAAGTTAAAAGTGACATATTTCTTATTAATTTAAGTGATATTTGAAGAAGTCCTATAGCTCTTGATTTTCAATCTTAAGATCACTATTTTGATTTTTATTTTTCCAGACGTAAGTTAGGTATTAGCACAAATATATGGACTAACATAATTCTTTCTAACATGGTTTATACATCAACACAACAGATATCTGAACGTCAGACAAACACATATGTCCAAATAATTATGATGTCTTGGAAGGCTATTCTATTTTTTTGCTTTTTACACCTTCCTCCCAGTCTGATGTAAGGCGTCAAAGAAAAAAAAATATAATAGCCTTTCAAGACGTCATAATTATTTGAACTAACACATATCCTACTTATGCTGCTCTTAAAATAAATTTTGTTTAATTTTAAAAATGAATTAATGGTTTACAGCAAAAATTAAAGCCAATTTAAGAAAAAAAAATTGTCAATAGGCCTTTTTTTCTAGCATGAAAAAATTTCATTGTGACGAAGAAGTTGAAATATACAGACACAGAGACACAAAAACAAAACAGGGAAAAATACTTTCATGCAAGTTCTTTTTGACTACATGGAAATCTAACATTCTTAATGCAGGTAGGAACTTTTCTTAATGATATGACACGTCTTTGGTATAGCTCATTTTGGCGATATAAAATATCAATATTCTTCAGCAAAATTCTACTTTAGTACATTTATAGTTTTAATCAGTGTGCATTCAAAAAATGGAAAAATAATTTAAGTATGTTTCAAATTATCAATACAAATAAGATGTGTTTTAACTGTTAATATCAACATCACTGCATTTACAAAAAGGTAGAGCATTTATAGCTGAAGGAGACATCTAACTGTAGACCAATCATCATAAATTGTTTGTGTGTACAAAACCCATGATAAGTGATATATCCAAGTCAAAATACCAACTATACATGTAGATAACAATGAAGATGCCTAACCAATCATAAACATAACAATGAAGATGCCTAACCAATCATAGACATTATACGTCACACCTACCGTTCACTGTAGGTAGATGGTTGTTTACTGTGCCATCAGTAGTTTGATAAGTTATCATATCATGCTTGGTAACAGGAAGGTTGCCATTAGAAACAACTACTGGGTCCCCAGCTGTATTAGTTCCAATATTATTAGAGTTCTACAAACAAACATAATAATATAATGTCATAATTCTTACATGATTTGCATATTTGGGAATACAATGATATGGTTGGCGGAGAGGACTTCTGGTAGTTGATCTAGATGTCGTTTATTTTTCGATAGAAAACCTTGACCTTCTTTTCATAACGAATGTTAAAAAGATTGCGGTGATAATAACACTCACTTAAACAAATAAAATTCTCAAATGCAATTGAGTTTTTTTGTGTTTTTATACCACTTTCCGTACAATTGGCTATATTGTGGCGATCAGTTTCATATTGGTAGAGGAAGCTTGACCTCAGGCGATCAGTTTCATATTGGTAGAGGAAGCTTGACCTCAGGCGATCAGTTTCATATTGGTAGAGGAAGGTTGACCTCAGGCGATCAGTTTCATATTGGTAGAGAAAGCTTGACATCAGGTGATCAGTTTCATATTGGTAGAGGAAGCTTGACCTCAGGCGATCAGTTTCATACTGGTAGAGGAAGCTTGACCTCAGGCGATCAGTTTCATATTGGTAGAGGAAGCTTGACCTCAGAGTCAATTAAGATTGGAAACAAAGACACATGTCATGTGCAGGTTTTGAACTCGCAATCTCCATGTTGACAGGCTAGTGATAGAGTAAATAACTTTATTAACCACTGGACCACAGAGGACCAACTTATACAATTGCATACCAAATATCATTGACTTAAAGCTGAGATAGTTGGTGATTGTTCACTTCTTTATAACAGGTAACTAACTAATACATAATTATCCTCTAATTAGAAATAGATGATTGTAATGATTGGCAGAGCTTGTTTACGATTTAGTGCATATTTTTCACATTTCAGATTTACTCCATAATTGTAACAATAATTCTGTGATACTTTCACAAGTAGCAGGATAAATGAAGCATTAAAGAAAGCTCCCAACTAACCATTACCTTATAATGAGTTGTAGATCCATAGTTTTCATGTCGGATCTTAACAGCATTTGACTCTTTACCAGAGGATGCCAGCATTCCATCATGTATGGGACTACATTCTGGGACTACAAAACCTCGTCTATCTATCAAACTGTAAGATAAGAGTATTACCGTTAACAATATTTGATTATACAGTATGATTGATATCAAAATAAAAGTAATTTTAAAAATTCACTAATGGAAATATTTGAAGAGCATAATTTCAAATATTTTATTCTGTCCTTGAGTGGTGGTAATCTTTATTTTCCTTTTATGGTAAAAACTTAATTTACTCAAATACAACGCATAATAGCTGGAGAAAAGAAAATTTCTGCCTTTGAAAAATATGCCTCACTTGGACCTGTTTTTTCTAATTCCATCAAAAGTAGTAATACAATGTATTTGTTTTGAAATACATAACCAAGTATTCTAAAGACCCACTACAACTTTTCTTTTTAGTGTTTCCTACAATAATTTGGTACCAAAGGTTTAGAACTTGGGCTTTTTTTTTTTTTTTTTTAAATCACTTCAATTTCATCTATTTATAGAACTTTACTCTTTGTTTTTTTTTTAGTTGTGTTTGTTGATCGACTTGAATAAGGAGCAAGTGAGTTGTCTCATTGGCAATTATACCACATCTTCTTTTTTAAATAACAAGGAAACCACAATGACTTTTTTATTAGAAACTCTTAAGAGCCTGTGCTTCTCACATAGGTCTTTGTACATCTTCAACAAAGACACTCTCAAACATTGTAGAATGGAATAAAATTCATGACAAAAATCTCTTTTTTTTTGATCTTATATTGCTGATAATGTTTTCCTGTTTGCAGTTTCTATCTAGTTTTTGACCAAAACACCAAAAAAAGGAATCTCAATTTGTCATTTAAATCAGAAAGTAGGTTATTAAGGAATTATCTACCCCTGTTTTCAAGATAATAGAAGAAATAAGCATTTTACCCCTATGTTCTACCATAAGCCATATTAGCCATGTTGGTAAGCATGCAGGAGTAAATTCATTTGGTCAGACAGAATTTTTAATTTTTTTTTTAGACAAACCCTTAAACAGTTTGGCATTGACTTGCAGGATCATCAGAGACATTTTTTGAACTATATAATCTTATGATGATTGTGGCCCCTAGTTTCAAAAATGTTTGTAAAAGATAACAGATGAATATGATGCAAAATGATGAGAAAAACAGCTAAAAAGTTATGCTTACATATTTCTAATAATTGGTTTATAAACAAAGCAAAATCTTTAATTTGGTAACATATCTTAAATGTTTACCATTTACACAAGAGTAACCAGTAAATGTGTAAATAATACAGATCTAGCTTACCTAGGTGGTGTTGGTCCACATAAAACTACTAAGCAATTTCTCAATATAGATCCTTGACTAAATGGATTAAAATTTTCTTGGCCCCTTTTTGCTGAATAAGATCCTTTAATCTGAAGGAGAAAGCAATACATTTTAAGATATTTTTAAAATAAGTTCCATGCTGATTTTTTTTTCATGTTTCTATCATTTACCTATATGAGGAAAGTTTCTTTTAATACATTTAGTAATCAAGTTATGTATATATATTCTAGTCTAAATAATACATTTTTTTTTATTTTGATGCATAGTGATGCATAATGTGTGACACAGCTAAGATTTGGAATACATGTGTTTGAAGATAAAATCACTGGAATCCTGTTTTAAGGCTAAAATCAGAGTAAATATATGTATTTGCAAAATTGAATTTATGTTTTCCTTTTTACTTACATTATAAATCCTTTGTAAGAAATGTATTATATGCATCATATAAGTCTACTTGGTAGTATATTTGCAACTTATTGTAGTACAAAGCAAAAATAAACATAAAATATTGAAGCAACTTAAATGTATTAGTTGGACAGATTTGGTTCGTATTAATCTTTTTTCTGTAACTGACATTTTTATATCACAAACCAACCATTTAACCACAAAATTTAAGTTGCAAAATTTGTAGGCATTACTGTTTTAGCTTGCAATGTATGTCTGAACTTTCTAAATAAATCAGTTTAATAAGTTTTGGGCATTGGAATATCAGAATAAGGAAGCACTAAAAATGTAATTGTAATTTTGAATATAAAAGCTTTGACGGTCACATCAAAATCTTTTCAATCTAATGTACAGTGCAAGTTATGGGTGTTTTACGGAAGTTCGCTTCTCAGTTTCAAAATAACAAGCTTATCATAACACTAGTATTCATTGATAGGATATATATATAAAGGAATCGAAAAAAAGAAAAAAAATTCGGTCAATGTGCTTGATTTCGAGATATTAGCCATTAAAATTTGGCTAAAACATAGTCTTTTTGGATTTTTCATAGCTTTACCATTGACAAGTTTAAGTTTTCAAAAACTATTAAAATATAACAAAGATTTTATAAGACTTTTACAGATAGCTTATAATCATACATGTAAAAGATTTATAAAAAGAAACATGGAGGTCAATGGGCTTAAGACATTCAAATGGATAAAAACAGAGGATTCCAAATGACAAAAATTCCAAAACATGACAAGCGAACATCATTAAGACCCCTTGATAAAAGATAAACTTACATCTTCATTTGTGGTTTGATCAGAACCAACTAGATATGTGTGGAAGCCTGCTAGGCCAATAACTGACCACACAGAAAAGAAGCATACAATTGCTTCTATCACAGTGTCCAGAGTTAAGGAAAACAATAATCATGCAAAAGAAATAAAACAAAATGTATCAAAAATAAAGATTAAAGCATAATTATCCAATTAACAGACATTCAATATCCAGTCTGCACAATAACACTTGTCAAGGGACATGCATGTGTAATAAGCAAACCAATGTGAAAATTAATATCAGTTAGATGTGAATTTAACAGTGATTGGGCATAGATTATCATTGACACTATGGAAAATAACACCATGCATCAAGACGTCTGTTGTACTCACATCCTCATTGGTCGTCTGCTCAGATGATGCCAGATAAGTATGAAAACCAGCAAGACCAACGACAGACCACACAGCAAAGAAACATACAATACCCTCAACAACAGTATAGTTGGTTAAGGAATGTAAATTTATACTGTAAGACTATAAAGGTTCAGCTTTGTTTATACACTTGTTTATCCATAAACCAGTTTATTAACTATACATTTATCCATAAAACTTTAACTGGTATGTAATATCTTGGAGCATAGTGTACAGCAGTGAGGAAAGACACTTGCTATTGGTCAATGATTTCAGGACTGCACTTACTGAGACGCCACCAAAATTAATTTTTATAACTAAATGATTTTTTGAGTCTTTGAGACAAAGGTCTAGCTAAGGGTATCAATAAAACCTAAGAGTTGGTGAACTATAATAAGTCATGCGCACCTTGTCATCCGATGACCTATAATAGGGCATGTACTTCTTGGACAATTAGGTCAGATGAAAGCATAGCATATGCAAATCATAATGGAAAATTATTCAAAAAAAATAACAGAAGAAAATAAGAAAACAAAAAGAAATGATTTACTATAAAATTGTACATCTTATCTATGATTTACTATAAAATTGTACATCTTATCTATATCTATGACATTATAAAGCAGAAAGAGTAAGCAAATCATATAAGCTACATGTATATACATATATAAAATCAGCAACTTAAATAGCCTCCATATAAAGTAAAACAACACAACATAACACATAGTAAGCCTACGATCCAATGAGGTATAAACTCACATCCTATATATATATATATGTATAATCAGCAACTTAAATAGCCTCCATATAAAGTAAAACAAAAACAACACAACACATAGTAAGCCTACTATCCAATGAGGTATAAACTCACGTCCTCATTAGTTGTTTGTTCTGAAGAAGCCAGGTAGGTATGGAAACCAGCTAGACCAATGATTGACCAGACAGAGAAGAAACAAATGATCGCTTCAACAATGGTACGATTGTTAAGGTTGATAAATCACTCATTAATGTATGATGGTGACAGTCAATAATGTAAGAAATATGAGCAGAAATATCTATATCACCAACTATAAAAACTGACAAAAATGTCCACTCTGAAATACAAACACCATGATATGCATATTTCCCAGCAACACAACTCTACTTATCATATGACATGTAAACATATGTTTCTTCCAACTTTTAATGTAAAAAAACACAGTCATAATGATATTAAATCTATTTTTTTCCTCCATAATAAGCAAATCTAGCTTATTTACAGGTATAAAATCACTAATTCATAGCCCCATTGCTTTTTATGTTAAATTCTGTCTTAAGTTCAAATAAAGCGGCAGTTATTTCATGTCAAAACTGTACCTTATCCGACTTGTGCTGAAAGAATCAACATACCTTTAATTGCATATTAGAGCATACTGGTTCCCCGAGGTTTGATTGTACAAAAACAGGAACTTCTGATCTGAACAACAGGCAAAATGTGCCTCCTATTAAAATTTCATATACTTCTTTATCATTCAAGTTAAACTTTCAACAAGGGTTCTACAGTGATCCCATGTCCCCAAGCTTTCATTTGATACAAAAACTACCCAAATATTCCCACTATTGACAAAGATACAGCTATGCGTAGGAACTATTTTGTTTAAAATATGTACTACTTTCTTGTATGTTCTTTCCAACGGGGCCTGAATTAGTGGTTCTTTACCTACAGGAATTGGTCAAATTATTTAACAATGTTTAACTTATGGAAGAGAGTAACATACGGACAATTTGTTCCGTATATGTTTTAAGATACACCCCAATGAATCTGAATCTGTATGACATGTTATATAGTTTGTTCTCACATTCTTGTATAAACCAATTACTGGACTATTTATGATAACTAGCTAATGGTCTTTAGGGATGAGAAGTGACCCCTGATTAGTATTTATACTAAATAATAAAAATACAAAATAACTATATCATTAGTATTTCAGATTACATTGCTCAGTGATTATACTAGTGCCTTTCACATACACACCACTGAAAATTCTCAATAATGAAGAAACATCTAATGAAAATCTTAATATTTAAAAGGATATCTTGCTGGTGAATCACGCATAGCATGCAGAAAATTGTCATCTTTTGACCCTGAAATTATAAATGAAATAGTATTATGTCACTATGAAAAGTTGTGCATTTTCCTGGCTTTTTTTCTATCTTAAGGTGCAGATTATATCAAACTTCAAGTAAGTGATCATGTGTGCAACAAAATAATAAACATAGGAACTCTTCATTGAAAGTAGCTCTTCACATGTAATCCCCTTGTGTGAATTTAAATTAACCATTGAATTGAATCACATTTTGCAAATTATGTATTTTGAATTGGAGTTATCTTTCTTTGTTTTTAATTGAACATTTTGTAATTGTATCTATTTTTACACAGTTTATGCAGTTCATGCAATCTTTACCCAAAATGACCACACCGTAATTTATAAAAAATAAATTTGTTTTGATAAAAAAAAAGAAAAATATATTTGATTTAATTATCTCCCTCCCTCACAAATTGCACAATGTCAAGGTGATTTAAACAAAGAATTTCCTCTTACAATACTTACGTAATATCAAATGAGTTAAAACACAAGCAAATATATAGATGCACAAAATGGACAATGACAGGATAAATAAATAAAAATATCTGTAGTTTCTTCTCCCAACACAATTTCCAACCCATGGACAATGGTGGTCAAATCTCTCTAAAAAATAAAAATCAACTATTACAATATATGAATACATATAACATAATTCATGTTGCTTGGTTTTGAGTTTTCTATGTGTTCTTGTTGCTCTGTTTGAGTTTTCTATGATTGTGTTCTTGTTGCTTGGTTTTGAGTTTTCTATGTGTTTTCTAGACTGTTGTTTGTCTTTTCACCCTTGTTTTAGTTTTTTTACATAGTGTCGTTGGTTTCTTTTTAACTGATGAATTTTGATTGTCTCTTTGAACCCTGTCATGATAACACTATATATACCAATTATCAAATCAATATCTTCAAGCACGAAGAAAAAAGTGTAGAAACTGAATATTTGAGTGAATAAACATGATTAAAGAAAAGTCTGTCGAAAAATGAGTAGAAAACTGATTTGCCGGACTGACAAATGGACATGGTGCAAACCTAAAGTCCCCTTCAACTTCGTCAGTAGGGGTTTAACAAGCACAAGAAAGGAAAATATATAATCATTTTGGAAATAAAGATTAAAATGGGGAAATTTATGTTAACAGTTGATCACTAGACAATATTTTATGACTTGTATATATAAATTATGGTACTGTAACTGTATACATGTGTACATACCAACACAATTATCACAAGTACTGTAACTGTATACATGTGTACATACCAACACAATTATCACAAGTACTGTAACTGTATACATGTGTACATACCAACACAATTATCACAAGTACTGTAACTGTATACATGTGTACATACCAACACAATTATCACAAGTACTGTAACTGTATACATGTGTACATACCAACACAATTATCACAAGTACTGTAACTGTATACATGTGAACATACCAACACAATTATCACAAGTACTGTAACTGTATACATGTGTACATACCAACACAATTATCACAAAAACTACAGTGTGATGCTCTAGGTGGTCTAAATATCTTGCATGTAAAACAGTACTTAAGTTTAACCACTTGTCCTTTAATTATAACTTCCTTTGTTCTTGGTGGAGGTCTGTATGTTCCTGGTGATGTTGTATTTGGAACCTCTGAAAGAACATATGTACAAATGTCATGAATGTATCTGGTTTTAAGAATGAGGAACACATGTATTAAACACATCATACATGTATACAGATTATAAAATAAAACTTTGGGGAAGAAGTTTACAATCCCGTAATTTCAGCAAAAATCAGCAACATGGAACGACTTGATCTGTAATTCTTCATATGAGACTCGCATACTAAAAATCATCTCATCATGTTAAGGCATATTTGTAAACAAAATTTGTAAACAAAGTTTCAATGACGTAAAAAGTGTGGTTTTTTAATTAAAGTCAAAATGGTTACTTTTTTTTTAATCACATGTGCATCGAAATGGCAAACCCACATGGGATTCCCTTGTCATGTTTAGCCAAGTCAGTTAATGTCTGCTAAATTTATTTTTGTCCATCAAATAAGACTGTTTTGGAAGCTTGCTCATCAGCAGTATCTTCAAGGAGATCAGACAGTATCTAGACTTGTTGGACCTTATTCTGTGGGTTCATCTCTCCAACATGTCCAACCTATCTATTGACACACCTTAAACAGGCATGCATGGTACAAATGTGGTAATAAGGAATAAATGGGTCATTTCATGCTAATATGTGAAAGGCATGAGCTGCTTTTGATTACTGTAAATTCAGGAAATCAAATTATTGCCCATATTTTGGTTATTGAGACATTCAGTCACAAATGCGACAGGGTTATTATTGCAATTTAATCTTGCATTTTGAAATTTTTTATATGAATATATGGCTCACAGTGAATATCAAGCTAAAAAAGGCCCCCAAAATGACTAACTAGACTAAGTAAAGTACTAAAACCATTCACAACTACTCAACATTTTATACAAATAATAACACAACCTCTCTGCAGTATGCATGGTTACATTTCGGACTATAAATGTACATGTAGCTATTACAGTTAGACAAGACCCCATCAGTCATTAATAAATCAATACAAGTACAACAAAAGTCAACATGCACAATTACCTATTTTCTTTTCAATATCAGCTGCTTCATCTGGTGAGGCTCTTGGGATAACACCTGGGTCACTAAAACTAGTTCTGAATAGAGTTGCCATGACAAAGATAAACAATGCCCCTCCAACCACTGGAATTGCGGCAGTCACATGAACAGCTAAATATGGACAACTGCAAAAAATGTAAATAATGTTAAATTGATATTGCAGACCAAGAAATCTTAATTGAATATAATTATATATACATATACATGTCATTGCATGTACATGTACAGTGTACATTTTTGTACATCATACTTTCAGTCTGACATCAAGTTTTCATATTGGTATCTGACAAATATTTATACATGTTACATAAATCTGACAATTATGTTTTTTTAAATTTGGTGTCCCAGATTCTTAATCAAATTAGAAATAAGGTTTTCATATACATGTACATTGTATTTCACACAATAGGGATCTCATTTGCTGAAAATTTAACCTAAACCATGGAAGAACTTTAATCCAGACAAAAAAAGGCTGTTCTGAAGAAAATTATTTCATTCATAATTTCATAGTTATTAGTAAGATATACATATTTTTATTTTATTAATTCTATTTTAAAATATATAATATTTCCATTGATCATTTGTCATACTCATTTGCACTTATATGTAACAAATTCAATATCAAGCCTGGCTCCTCTGTGTAGCAATGCAAATTCTACTCAATCATCATTTTGCAGCATCAAAAACCAAAATTTTTGAACCAGTTTTTCTAAATAGTTATTATACAGGTCATCCAGATCCCTGCGCATTCATGTTATGATACTGTTGTCAGGTCATTAAAGATGGCATATTTAGGCTTTAATACTGTTTCACTAAGGGTATTTGCATCGGAAATAAACACATTATTCTTAAACCAGTTGATGGCATGATACCAGTTATGTTCTTCACATACATGTACATGTCATATCATGCATTCTTATGTTGTACTGTTATACCCCTGTCCCAGGTTAGGGGGAGGGTTGGGGTCCCTCTAACATGTTCAACCCCGCCACATTATAATACATGTATGTGCCTGTCCCAAGTCAGGAGCCTGTAATTCAGTGGTTGTCGTTTGTTTATGTGTTACATATTTGTTTTTTTGTTCATTTTTTTTATATAAATGAGGCCATTAGTTTTCTCGTTTGAATTGTTTTGCATTGTCATATCGGGACCTTTTATAGCTGACTATGCGGTATGGGCTTTGCTCATTGTTGAAGGCCGTACAGTGACCTATAGTTGTTAATGTCTGTCATTTTGGTCTCTTGTGGACAGTTGTCTCATTGGCATTGCCAATCATACCAGTGATACCACATCTTCTTTTTTATATATATCTTATGATGGTACATTGTATGATGCTAAACCCCTAATGCCTAATGAAAGGTACTGTGCTTGATATTCATACGATGAAGACATACTTGTACATGTAATCCTCCAACATGTTCAATCAGTTTAATTGAGGTCTGGAGCTGGCAATTCAGTAACTGCTAGTAGTCCTTTGTTAATTTATGTATCTTTCATTTGTCTTTGTCATTTTCATTAGTTTCTTATTTTTCATGTTGAAGTATTCTGAATTTTATTGCATGGCCGAAATGACCAAGGCCAACTTGGCTCCATGACCGGAATGACTTGTTTCTTACATTCTTATTTAGAATTTCCCGGATCTCTGTCCTTACCTTGGATTGATAATCAGATGTGACTCATGCAACCTTTTCCATAAACATGTGAAC
Organism: Mytilus edulis; assembly: GCA_019925275.1. Taxonomy (NCBI): domain Eukaryota; kingdom Metazoa; phylum Mollusca; class Bivalvia; order Mytilida; family Mytilidae; genus Mytilus; species Mytilus edulis. The sequence goes on along the minus strand of CM034357.1, from coordinate 1,939,746 downwards.
TAGCCGTTTGACAAGGGACAAATGATTTTTTGGTGTTTTTTTTTCTAACCCTTTAGCTTATTTTTACATGAAAACAATTGTACAAAAGGCAAGGGTCATAAAATGGTAACATGCAAGTACTTACTCAAATCCGAAGAAGAGTCCACAAGTAACAACGATAAGAGTACATGTAAAATAAAATATTCCAGTCTGTCTGGCCATCATTATTCTGCCATTACAGCAGAATTTATTTTTTCCAGGGAACACTTCCCATTTACGTGTCTTTTTGGTCATTTTGATCGATTTATTATCCAGTGCGACGGAGGGCGAATCAGTTGAAACTGCAATGTACGTTTGATTCATTTGTATAATAAAAAAATGGGATCATTTTAGCCCACGTCATAATCGTAAAAATATCTCTTTCATAATATGTTAAACAAAGTTGTACGTTTTCCATCAAAACATTGTGTTTTTGTAAAGATATTTCACATTTTCGGTAGTAACACAGGAAACCAGCTATTTGTTGATGAACATAATTACTTCACGCATGCGTATTATTTCGTAATAATTTTTTAGAAATTGTCATTTTTATCTAATTAAATCACTACGTTTCTTTTGTGATTATAGTTTTTCAAACAAGATAAATTAAAACAATAATAATAACTAATATTTTTTTTAATGTTTAATAACATGACCTTCCTGGTCAAAATGGCTGCCCCCATGGATGATCAAGAAGTTATCAGCACAGAAAAACCCTCCTTGCATAATGATGAAAAAAAGAAAAGCAAACACAAAGGCATAATCTGTTTAAAGATACATATTTTCCCCTTTGACTAACAATTTGGGTCCCCTCAGTAATTAGTAATTGTAAAAAATACATTTATATTCATTTGACATCAAAGGGAGATAAAAAATATTTTATTTATTTAACCAAAAAAATAGGTATTGATATGAAAGCTAAATAAGTCCTCAATAGACAGCTTTCGAGTTTGTTGCATTTCTGTCAAAATTTTTCGTGTAAGTGAACATTATTCAAGCATTTGGGGCGCTTAATGCTACACTGTACATTTGGCAAATTAAATTCTTACAAATTGATATTCATCATTGCTGTTGTTAGGAAATTGTGATTAAGAACTTACGGAACAAATACAATTTTTTGTTAATCATGCATAATGACGTCAAAAAGACGCTTAATGAAATTTAATAGAGGTGGGATGCAGACAATCCCCTCTATCTGGGAAATGTAAAATGACGCCACCAAGGCACGCACGTACAATTGATGAAATTTTCCATTGATGGACATACATGTAACTCAAAAGTTGTATATAAGCAACTGACTACCTCTGATCATCACAGTAATTGGGGCAATATGCGCAATTTTGTTTTCTTCTTCAGCTCAGACCATATCGTAAACTTGGATATATGTATGATAAAATTGAGAATGGAAATGTGGAATGTGTCAAAGAGACAACAACCCGACCATAGAAAAAACAACAGTAGAAGGTCATTAACAGGTCTTCAATTTAGCGAGACATTTCCGCACCCGGAGGCGTCCTTCAGCTGGCCCCTAAACAAATATATACTAGTTCAGTGATAATGAACGCCATACTAATTTCCGAATTGTACACAAGAAACTAAAATTAAAAAAATACAAGACTAGCAAAGACCAGAGGCTCCTGACTTGGGACAGGCGCAAAGATGCGGCGGGGTTAAACATGTTTATGAGATCTCAACCCTCCCCCTATACCTCTAGCCAATGTAGAAAAGTAAATGCATAACAATACGCACATTTAAAATTCAGTTCAAGAGAAATCTGAGTCTGATGTCAGAAGATGTAACCAAAGAAAATAAACAAAATGACAATAATACATAAATAACAACAGACTACTAGCAGTTAACTGACATGTCAGCTCCAGACTTCAATTAAACTGATTGAAAGATTATGATTTCATCATATGAATATCAGGCACAATCCATCCCGTTAGGGGTTTAGTATCATACCATCATAACATATATGAGAAGAACATAACCCGTGTCATGCCAACAACTGGTTTTTTAATAAATGTGTTTAGTTCTGATGCAAAGACCCTATAAGTGAATCAATATTAACTCCAAAATAAGCAATCTTTAGTGACCTGACAACAGTATCATAACTATATCCCTTCTTGATAAGTCTATTTAAAGGTTTTGTTAGTTTCTGAGGTGAATACTGACATTTTTGTGCTTTATAAAGAATATTTCCATAAAAAATTGGATGTGAAATACCTGAACGTATAAGAAGTCTGCATGTTGAGCTATATTTACGAATGATGTCCTTATACCGATGATAAAATTTAGTAAATGTTTTGACTAGTTTGTGATATCCAAAACCCTGGTGTTATTATTTTTCAGTAATACATAAATTTCTCTCGTTAAAATCTAAAATATTGTTACATACACGAGCGAATCGTACAAGTTGAGATATATAAACACCGTATGATGTCATGTTTCGAAGCTGAGACATTTTCACACATATATGTGATTACATTTTTGGGATACGAAGTGATATTCATTTTTACTGTACATTTTGTAAATCAGCATACCACCAAGAAATCATTTAGTGATGTGGCTCTGTGTGGTAAAAATACCCTTTTTCACACAACAAGTTCTTTGAATACATAGAATAACTCCATAGTTTTGACTCATTTATTCTATGGTCCTCTACTTTCCAAATCAACACAAATTGTTAAGCTCATTCACTTGTTAAAAATAGAAACATGTCCAATATCACTAGTACTACACAGAGATTTTGTGTTTACACACAACTTTTGTGTTTCTCAATTGAAGGTGCATTAGCTGGGATATTGACCCAACTGTTGATGACAAGAGACTAACGTTTACTCTGTAAGACAATCTGCAAACTGAGGACTCATTTTCTTGATGTTCATAACATGCATAATGAGGATACCTTCATGTCAGACGAATAATGATAAAAAATTTGCCAACTGACATTTATGGTAATTTTTGGTACATGACAATAAAATGTACATGTAACACGCTTTCTTTGAAACGATAAAAAAATTGACTGATTTTAACAAATCATGTAAAAAAATTAACCAAAATAATGATAACTATATTAATTATTTGAGACCACTGAGGATTCTTAATTAGGATATTTTGATGAATCACAGTAATCATGGTGATATTTTAACTAATTTGACTAAACAGCAGAGATGGGTCCAATTACTTTCAATGTAATTGATTAAATTACAATTACTTTGTCATTTATACGATTAAATTAAATTAATGATTACATCATTTCTGAAAGTCTCTGATTAAATTAATGATTACATTGGCAAAGTAATCAGGATTACATCTGATTACAATGAACTAAAATAACACATTTTAAATGATGTGAATGAATTAACGTTAAACATGTTAGATATAACTATAGCACTTTTTAGAAATGATTTTGTTTTATATATTTTAAAATGATAACTTCAAACTTCATTTATTTAATAAACCACAAAAGTTCACTACATACATACATGAACATTGTGTTACACTTTATCATCATTGATCTCTGAATTATTTTGGCTTCAATTGAATATGGCTTTATAAAGAGTTGTCTTCTGACCTCTTCCAAACTGTATATGTATTTCAAGGTGCAGTTTGTGGAAGTTAAAATATGGATGAAATATAGTTACCAGATAAAAACTATGTAAAATTTTAATAATTGTTTAAACAGATTGTAAACAAAATACATGTACTATAAGTCGATGCATTTTACATGTCCAGTCCAAGTACATACCAAAAATTTACTTATTTTAAACAAGATATTTGGCCAACTTTTAATTTAATTTGTGCTAATTAGATACATTTTCACATGTCTGATTAATCTTTTATCATATATCTATATTGTCCTACAGCTATACTCAATTGGAAATTGCAATAAAAACAAACCTTAATTGGTTTCCTACCTGTCAATTCAGAGTTGACAAAAATCACAATATTAACAAAAGATTATAATGCAGGGTTAAAGAAAAGTATAATATAAATTAAATATAACAGGTTTTTACCAAATATATGTATATTTATATCTTAAAATTGTGAATATATGAACAATATCTTTTACTATGGCAAGAGACATAAAATTGAATTATATATGATTGTCTCTTCTTAGGCTAATGATGACTTTTCAATACTGTAACAGTTTATAATTTACTGAAGTATACAAATCAATTAACATGCTTTATAAAGTAAACCAAACTATCTTAACTTGTTAAATATTCATTAAATAAGAATAACAAAAAGGATCATTTATTGACCATAAACACAGTTCAAGATTTTTTCCATTGTAATCAGAATGTAATCAAAGTAATCAGGATTACAGGGCATTTTAAAAAGTAATTGATTAAATTAAATTACATGTAATCAGATTTTTGGCTGATTAATGATTACAATGATTACTTGAAGAATTGTAATCAATTACAGCTGATTAACGATTACAATTACAATTACCCCAAGTCTGCTAAACAGTAGCCGAAAAATGACTGTTTGACGCCTGACAGTAAAGGGCATCCCTACCCTCATTCATGAATTTTCCCATACACATAATAGATTTCCATATTTTCCTAATACAGTACTCAATAGTTTATCATAATACTTATGTGATTATGTCACAGCAAAAGTGGTTCATTTATATCCGATATAAATGAACCACTTTTGCTGTGACATAACGGATATAAATGAACCACTTTTGCTGTGACATAATCACATAAGTATTATTTTATCCAAGTCATTTGCAAGTAGGATATAGGGGCAAATAGTTCTGGTTAAAAATATATTCATACGCTCAAAAAATAGAAAATCATAGGCGGAAAGATATTTTGAAATCTTATTTAATGCATTCAAATGACGTTGAAGTTGTTTCTAGTAGTGAGATCGGCAGTCAGCTCTTCAATGTATACTTAATAATAAGGTCGGCAGTAGGCACTTATTATTGAGTAAATGTTCATTTCAGGTAGGCAGTCTTTACTTGTATTTACCTTGGTCTGCCTGCCAAACTGAGTAATGAAAAATAACTAGAAAATAGTATGAAATGAAATATAAAGAAGATTTACAGCATTTTTGAAAAAAATAGTAACATCAGCATCTTCATGATCTTAATGCTATTATCGGCCATTACTGAATATCACAAACCTTCCCCTAAAATTTTGACATCACAGTAGAATGCGTCTGATTCATCATAGGAAAATGATTGCTGTATGACATCAATAATTCAGGCGTTTTTTTCAAATATTCAGGTAAAGTGTTAAGGATTCCCAACTAGCTACACATGCTAAAAGAATAGTTAAAATGTAAAATGTCAGCTTCAAAGTCTGGGAAAAAATTTCAACTTCCCTCAGAGTTTACTCGTCATTAATTTTACTCATACTTAATAATGAGTGATTATTCTTTTATTATTTCATTTATCTTATTTCAGAAATAATATTTTTTGCTGGTTTAACTGGAGTATCTTTGATAGGTGGTTTTAGTTTTGCTCTTGGAAGGACAAAAAAAGAAGACCCTGACATGTTTGTTAAAGTAAGTCTTTACCAACTGCTTATACAAGTCATGTTTGTCAGATAAAGTAAGTCTTTACCAACTGCTTATATAAGTCATGTTTGTCAGATAAAGTAAGTCTTTACCAACTGCTTATATAAGTCATGTTTGTCAGATAAAGTAAGTCATTACCATCTGATTATACAAGTCATGTTTGTTAGATAAAGTAAGTCATTACCATCTGATTATACAAGTCATGTTTGTTAGATAAAGTAAGTCATTACCATCTGATTATACAAGTCATGTTTGTTAGATAAAGTAAGACATTACCATCTGATTATACAAGTCATGTTTGTTAGATAAAGTAAGTCTTTACCATCTGATTATACAAGTCATGTTTGTTAGATAAAGTAAGTCATTACCATCTGATTATACAAGTCATGTTTGTTAGATAAAGTAAGTCTTTACCAACTGATTATACAAGTCATGTTTGTCAGATAAAGTAAGTCATAACCATCTGATTAATATACAAGTCATGTTTGTCATATATATGTGCATCATCTTCAAAAAAAAGAAATATAGAAACTACAATATTTAGCTCACCTGGCCAAAGGTGAAACATCACTTGACATCCATAATGTCTTGGGTTATTATAGAAATAAAGAGATTTGGTATGATTGCTTATGTGACAACTATCTAACAGAGTCTGAGTGACTTGGATTAAAGCAATTATTGGTAAATCTACCTTCAACAATTTTATGAGCAAAACCAATATCTTTATTTGAAACCAGACAACTACATGTACAGTTAACATTTACATACAGTCTGGATAGAGAGATAGCTCAGTGGTACTCATACCTCATCTTATTTATATGGGTTAGATTTTAAGACATTGATAATTAAATCTTAATAGAATGTTACATGTACAAAACTCTTGACAAAAGATTCTTCTAGATAAATATAATTTTTTTTATATTTGTACGCGCCAAGAAGACCATTGATTGGCATTTTGTTGTTCCATCTGTGCGTTTGTCTGTCTGTCCCCTTTCAGGTTAAATTTTTGGTTAAGGCAGTTTTTTATGAAGTTGAAGTCCAATCAACATGCCACTTAGTACACATGTTCTTTCTAATTTTAATGGCAAATTATTTTTTTGACCCAAATTTCATGGTCCACTGAACATAGAAAATGATAGTGGGAGTGGGGCATCCAAACATGAACACATTATTGTTTCCTCCTTATGTTATTGATACTTTATTATTTGGACTCAGTTTTTGTCAGTCATTATCACACTTTTATACTGACCAGTTTTTGTCAGTCATTATCACACTTTTATACTGACAGCAGCAATCACAAGCCAGACACAGAGTTCAACAAAATCATTTAATTATGACTTTCTTTCTCTATAACCTAGGATTTATGAATTACACTAACATTTAAACATATCCTAAATATTGTACACAAAAAGAATAATAGCTCATATAAACAGGTAAACAGATTGCTTTGGTCCAAATTAAACAGACCATTCTAAGAAAATAATTCACATTTTTTTAACAGAAATTTAAGCTACCGGTATAGGTTTTAGAGGAGAAATGATGTAAAAAATAATTTGTTTTATTTTTATTTGCAGGGAATTACAAAAGGGAGACGACACGTTTCCGGTTCCTCTTTAGGAGTGAGAGCTTTAGGATTGGCAACACTTTTATCAGTATCTGGAGTTGGATTGATGTTTTTTGCAGCCTACAAAATATCTGGAGCTTCAAATGTAAGTTATTTTTACAGGTAATACTTAAGTTTTTACAAATTTGTCATTTTCAGACAGTATTCTGCCCACTATTCCAAAAGCCAAAATATTACATTCCTTTAAGGTGGTATCCAACACTTTCACTAAAATTTATTTGGTTCGTTTAAGTTTCATAAAAAAATTTTTAAGTACTAACTTTGACCCTTTAACAAAAATGTAAAAATTTCATAAATTTTGAACCACCGTTTTATCAGAAAAATTACACAGGTTATATAGCAGTTTGACAAACACCAATTTTGATCATTTAGAAGCTTAATATTCCTTTTACAACACAACGTAATTTAAACGTTTAGCTGACTTTACAGAGTTATCTCCCTGTAGTGTTAGATACCACCTTAAATAAATTATTTCTAGAATTTGATAATACAATGATATGGAGCATTCCGTGTAGATGAATTTTAGTCCATTGTATACTTGATGTTACCCAAGATGAGACACACTATGTAGTGAGGGTTGCATCTAAAAGTTGTCCAGATCCTTACAATTCAGTAGTTATAGTAGCTGGAAATCAAATTCCTAGAACAGCAAGGTCTACACAAACTTGAGATATTTTATTGTCTGTTCAACTGTCATCCAGTTTATCTACATATAGGAAGATGTGGTATGAGTGCCAATGAGACAACTCTCCATCCAAGTAACAGTTTATAAAAGTAAACCATTATAGATCAAGGTACGGCCTGCAACAAAGAGCCTTGGCTCACACCGAACAGCAAGCTATAAAGGGCCTCAAAATTAACCAGTGTCACATTCAAACGGGAAAACCAAGGGTCTAATCTATATAAAAACGAGAAACATGTATGAACTACATAAACAGACCACAACCACTTTACATCAGATTCCTGACTTAGGACAAGTGCAAACAATATCTGTTTGAATAAGGGTAGAAAGAATGTATGTTGTACTTTTATAAATGTGAAGCTACATAAATATAAATAAACTGAAATTGGATAAGGGTGTCCTGAAATAAAAGCCATTCTAGACTTCTAATTGTTAAGGTTCTGAGTTCAATTAAAGGAGGTTCTCAAATATTTCATATCTTAAATACAATGATTTTAACTTAATCCATTTATATCCATATTATAAATGTATGTGCCAGTATTCTTGTTTAATTTAAAAAAAAATTCTTATGAAGAAACCATGAATAAATGATAGTTGAAAAAAAGCACACATCAGAAATAAAAGAGAATCAACTCTTTGGGACGGGGTTTGGCCAATTAAAAAATATCTTCATTTTGAGTGTAGCCCTTTTTGAAACACAATTTTAGGTAGGATCTGATCATTCAAAAATGGTCACATGTTTCATAGACACTGATTGAGTTATTGGTAATTTTAACTAAATCATACAGGTTATAGATGTCTTAAGTTGAGATTGATATCTTGAACATATTTTCCAGCTAAAAGATTTCTTCAGCAAAGTAGATAAAGGAACACCAAAATTACCTAAAAAGGAATCAACTGGGAGAAATGAATTTGGAAGCATACAAGAACTTGTTGACTACATTGTTCAAGGTGGAAAAGGATAGAATGATACAAAACAAAAGTCACTTAACAGGTTCCTCTGATGAAGAATATTTGTACTTCCAGAACTTGTTCATTCATCGTGTGTGATCTTATTTATCATAGGACGGATTCCTGCTGAAATCAACTTTTAGAGAGTGTTTCTAATGTTTGTAAAATATACATAATAACACTGATCTGGTGATATCATGAGGTTTTTGATTCTATTGGCTATTAGGGTACATACACCATGTTCGAATGTAAAGGAATTTGTATGAATCTATAGACATTCTGTTTAGTAATATTTTGAAAGTACAATGTATTGGAAATCTTGGTCTAAAGTTATAGGCATGTATTTTATTTCTAAGGAATGTGGTATGATTGCCAATGAGACAACTATTCTCCAAAGACCAAAGCACCAGGATGCCAACAACTTTATGGTGGCCTTCAACAATGTGATATTATATTGTGAAATAATTTGAAAGGAAAAAAAACCTAACTGTCTTATTAAGAAAAACTATAAAAAACAGCAACCACCAATAACCACTGAACTATGGGCTTGGGGCTTGGTTCAGGAATAAAAGAATGTATGTACTTTGAACATGTTCCGGGAAGAACATTTCAGAGACTGAATCTTCAGCTCTCCCTCGACACCATTTGCGAGTATGGTCTTGAGAAATGTTGATAGTCATTCAGAAGGGAACGATAAATGGCTGACCCGTATTAAGAGAGACCCATATCTCTTGCACGTAAAAGACACCCTTGTAGATTTACCCAATCCACTATAAATAGATATGTGTAAATAAGAAAATAGTTCACTTTTAGAACAAAATATCAGTTACAAGAAGGTGTCACTCATCAAATCATAAACTAATAAGATGGTGAACGGAACACCAGTGGCGGATCCAGAAATGTTCATAAGTGGGGGCCCACTGACTGCCTAAGAAGGAGCCCCTCCAGTCATGTTTCAGTGATTCCTTATATAATCAATTAATTTTTTTCCAGAAAAGGAGTGGCCTGGGCCATAATAAGTATTATGAGTCTGTAGATATCAAAGCTTCTTTTTTCAGGAGTCTGAACTTTTTTGTTCCTATTGATTTTTGTCAGTATTGAACATGTTTAATGTTTACTAATTAGAATTATTAACCACATAAAAGTATGACAAAAGACAACCAAGATTATTTGCTCTGATGAATTTGATAATTGTTTGATATTTATTTGATAGATCACAAATGAAATTCATTGATTTATTTTTTTTGTCTTGTTTAGAGATTAGTTATGAATAACTTTATTGTATGAACCTAATGACATTGTGATATGGACACCAATTAACAGTACAGTGTAACCTGCCTAATCAGACCCCTGAGTATTCCAACATCCTGCTTTAACAGGTCCCAAAATATGCATGTCCTTGTAGAAAAAAAACCTGAGTATTCCGACTCAGTCCCCCAGTGTGTCAGATTAGGCAAGTTACACTATTTACAATGATAAAATGTAAAACTTGTGTGTAAAATATTGAATATAAATAAACCTGTTTTTTTTTACAGTACATGATGAAGATCTCATAAAATTATCCATTCAATGTTTTTATAGTGAGAATGATCTGTCATTAAATTGACACATTGTGTTTGAGTGACATTGAGACATTTCAAGTAACAAAAGATATTTAATGATCTTACAGATTAGAAAATACAAGATGTCGATTATAATGAACAATAGTCTCCTGGTAATGGACTGGTCTTGTGGTAGTTCTGAATTTTCAAATTTGGATCCAGCCATTTAAAGAGGGGGGGTCCCAACCCAGGATTAAGGGGGGGTTTCAACTATATGTTCCCATTCAAATGCATTGATCGGCCAAAATAAAGGGGAGTTACAACCCGGACCCCCGCCCCTGGATCTGCCAATGATTTTACTGATTAACTATAATGTGCTGTTAAATTACTGACTATGATGTGCTGTTAAACTGTTAATGATATTGAGATTGTAAATTGTTATTATTGCTGTGATTGTTAATGATATTGTGAAATAAATAGTATGATGATTGATCTTCTAATATTTTATTTGGAATAATGTTGTTCTAGCATATCTTACAGAATTAATTAATGCAGGTCACACCTAAAAATTGAACTTGTGATACATTTAGATTTTTAAAGTTATTATGGTTATTCCTCAGTTTAAAACAGGAGCTTATTTGTAGGTATAAACTGTTACTAGACTGAAGAAATAGTCCTGCTGTAACTTTCAACAAATGTTATGTGGTTGTCATTTATTTTCGTATATATATATATATAGACTTGTTATGATATTAATTTCAAGGCTTTTGCGTGATGAAATGTTGACAATGTAAATGTTTAACCTCCAATATTCATTATGTGCCTGTCTTAAGGCAACAGTCTGTAATTTAATGGTTGTTTTTAGTTGTCTGCCATATTTTTTTTATACAACCACAAAAAAAAGATTTTGCTTCGTATATTGGTATTATAATGTCGTCAGCATCGTCGTCCGAAGACACATTTGATTTCCAGACAACAACTTAAGTGAATGGATCTCTATGAAATTTTACTGGAAGGTTCAATACCACAAAAGGAAGGTAAGAATTGAATTTGGGGGTTATGGTACCAACAGTTAAGAAATTAAGAGCCAAAAGGGTCCAAAAAACAAGCATATTTTATGTTTACAGACAATAACTTGCGTGTAAGTGTATGGATTTTTTCTGAAATTGTACAACAAGGTTCCGTATCACAAAAGGTTCGGGAATGAGGGCCCTAAAACAAACATTTTTCCAGTGTCCAGACAATAACTTAATTGTGTTTAAGTGTATGGATCTCTCTGAAATTGTGATGCAAGGTACCATACCACAAATGGAAGGCTGGGATTGAGATTTGGTGTAACTGCTCCCAATTTTCAGGATTGAGGTGCCAAAAAAGGGGTATAAAACAAGCATTTTTCTAGTTTCCAGACAATATAATGTGTTTAAGTTGGGGTAATTACTATAAGGGGCTTACAACAAAATTTACGTGGAGGGGGGGGGGGGGATTGGTGGGGGGTCATATTTTGTTCCATTTTTGAGGAAATTTTGTTAAAGTTTTTTTACCTGTGTATCTTTATTTTACTTTTAAATGGACTTTCTAGTTAACATTACATACATACTGCAGTTAAAGTTTTAAATTTATTAGATTTATAAACTATCCTGGATTTTTACCAAACTTTGACAGTCAGAATCACTGGGTTCCAATAGCGAGACATCTTTGAATGTTCCTTATGAGGTGCTGACCAAGTGTTGTTACTTTGTAGCCGATCCATCACCCAAGATGGCCGCCAGCGGGGGACTTGGTTTAACATAGGACCCTATGGGAAATGCATACAAATGACTTCTTCTAGAGAACCACTAAATGGAATGAAACCAAACATGGCATGAATGTTCCTTATGAGGTGCTGACCAAGTGTTGTTACTTTGTAGCCGATCCATCATCCAAGATGGCCGCCAGCGGGGAACTTAGTTTAACATAGGACCCTATGGGAAATGCATACAAATGACTTCTTCTAGAGAACCACTGAATGGAATGAAACCAAACATGACATGAATGTTCCTTATGAGGTGCTGACCAAGTGTTGTTACTTTGTAGCCGATCCATCATCCAAGATGGCCGCCAGCGGGGGACTTAGTTTAACATAGGACCCTATGGGAAATGCATACAAATGACTTCTTCTAGAGAACCACTAAATGGAATGAAACCAAACATGGCATGAATGTTCCTTATGAGGTGCTGACCAAGTGTTGTTACTTTGTAGCCGATCCATCATCCAAGATGGCCGCCAGCGGGGAACTTAGTTTAACATAGGACCCTATGGGAAATGCATACAAATGACTTCTTCTAGAGAACCACTGAATGGAATGAAACCAAACATGACATGAATGTTCCTTATGAGGTGCTGACCAAGTGTTGTTACTTTGTAGCCGATCCATCATCCAAGATGGCCGCCAGCGGGGGACTTAGTTTAACATAGGACCCTATGGGAAATGCATACAAATGACTTCTTCTAGAGAACCAGTAAATGGAATGAAACCAAACATGGCATGAATGTTCCTTATGAGGTGCTGACCAAGTGTTGTTACTTTGTAGCCGATCCATCATCCAAGATGGCCGCCAGCGGGGAACTTAGTTTAACATAGGACCCTATGGGAAATGCATACAAATGACTTCTTTTAGAGAACCACTGAATGGAATGAAACCAAACATGACATGAATGTTCCTTATGAGGTGCCGACCAAGTGTTGTTACTTTGTAGCCGATCCATCATCCAAGATGGCCGCCAGCGGGGGACTTAGTTTAACATAGGACCCTATGGGAAATGCATACAAATGACTTCTTCTAGAGAACCACTAAATGGAATGAAACCAAACATGGCATGAATGTTCCTTATGAGGTGCTGACCAAGTGTTGTTACTTTGTAGCCGATCCATCATCCAAGATGGCCGCCAGCGGGGGACTTAGTTTAACATAGGACCCTATGGGAAATGCATACAAATGACTTCTTCTAGAGAACCACTGAAAGGAATGAAACCAAACATGGCATGAATGTTCCTTATGAGATGCTGACCAAGTGTTGTTACTTTGTCTCTGATCCATAATCCAAGATGGCTGCCAGTGGGGGGGGGGGGGGCTTAGTTTAACATAGGACCCTATGGGAAATGCATACAAAAGTCTTCTTCTAGAGAACCACGGAATTGAATGAAATCAAACATAGCATGAATAGTCCTTTCCTTATGAGGTGCTGGCCAAGTGTTGTTACTTTGTAGCCAAATTTTATCTGTTTTTATATGATTTCAAAAACCTAAGTAGAGTCAGGTGAGCGATACAGGCTCTTGAGAGCCTCTAGTTTATATATGCTCTTACAGATCATACAGTTGATTACAAGACAAGTCTGTCAGTTGTTCGTGGTTGAATATTTAATTTTCTTCTTCCATTAAAACTTTTGACAAATAAATAGCGAGACAAAATACTCGTATAACAGTAATAAATATGTAAACTATTGAAATACAGAAATGCACCACAAGTTGAGTCAAATTATCATGCATGTGCAATTTGAGAGTACTAGCAGTTACTGAAAGCTAGTTTATAAAAAGCCAAAAACAATTAACAATAACAAAATCAAAGACTAAAATCAATTAAAACACATCCCAGGAATTTATTGTTAAAACGCCAAAAGACAACAAAAGAAGACATAATTTGTGCAATGCCAAGATAAAAGTATCGACACCAGTAGGATAGTAAAGATTTGACCATATATATAATAAATGTGTATCATGTTATATATAGTAAAAACGTGGATGTGTATTTATGCATCCTACAATTTACACACCATTAAAAAAAGGAGATTCACTTGTTGTCGAGTATCGAGTTGCGAGTTACAAAAGTCGAGTTTCGAGTTATGAAAGTCGAGTTGCGAGTTACGAAAGTTGAGTTGCGAGTTATGAAAGTCGAGTTGCGAGTAAAGAAAGTCGAGTTGCGAGTTACAAAAGTCGAATTGCCGGTTAAAATGTGGAAACGAAACTATTTAAGTTTTTTGGTGTAACTGTTTAACATTTTGGAATGGTGATTGCTTATAGTATTGTATACAGTATTGTTTATTTATTTTGTTGTTTGGACTTTGTCTAAGTCTCTTGTAAAAGTAAAACGAATTGCTTACATAATCACTACGTATAGTATTTTCTGAAGATGCGGATAGCCTTTTGAAATACAGCGGATCGCTTGCAGTTTAATTATTATTAAATTTCATAGCTAGCACCGTCATATTAAATGTAAAGGGAGATAGCAACTAAACTACAGTACATATAAATGATATATATATGTAAAAGACCCCTTCTGTAGATTTCGTTTAGAGTGGACTTCTTGAGAAAATGCACGCTGACCTATCATTTTTATTATATTTTTGAACATATATCAATAGATACTACGTTTTGGCAAAGTATGAACAAATTCCATCATTTTTATTTTAGAATATAAAGGGAAAACAAACTGTGGTGAAGGAAATTTACAGTGCATACTTCCAGAGTTAAATAAGAATATATGTGTCCAAAAGATAAAGTGTTCCATCTTAGAGCCTTGTATAACAATCTAGTTTTATGTGATCTTAAACGATAAATTTAGTGTAAGGGGTCTAATATCAGACCGTTTTTTAGCTCACCTGGCCCGAAGGGCCAAGTGAGCTTTTCTCACCACTTGGCGTCCGTCGTCCGTCGTCGTCGTCCGGCGTCGTCCGTCGTCGTCCGTCGTCGTCGTCGTTAACAATTTACATTTTGAACTTCTTCTAGAGAACCACTGAATGGAATGGAACCAAACATGGCATGAATGTTCCTTATGAGGTGCTGACCAAGTGTTGTTACTTTGTAGCCGATCCATCATCCAAGATGGCCGCCAGCGGGGGACTTAGTTTAACATAGGACCCTATGGGAAATGCATACAAATGACTTCTTTTAGAGAACCACTGAATGGAATAAAAGCAAACATTGCATGAATGTTCCTTATGAGGTGCTGACCAAGTGCTGTTACTTTGTAGCCGATCCATCATCCAAGATGGCCGCCAGCAGGGGACTTTGTTTAACATAGGACCCTATGGGAAATGCATATAAATGACTTCTTTTAGAGAACCACTGAATGGAATGAAACCAAACATAGCATGAATGTTCCTTATGGAGTGCTGACCAAGTGTTGTTACTTTGTAGCCGATCCATTATCCAAGATGGCCGCCAGCGGGGACTTAGTTTAACATAGGACCCTATGGGAAATGCATACAAATGACTTCTTTTAGAGAACTACTGAATGGAATAAAACCAAACATAGCATGAATGTTCCTTATGAGGTGCTGACCAAGTGTTGTTACTTTGTAGCCGATCCATCATCCAAGATGGCCGCCAGCCGCGGACTTAGTTTAACATAGGACCCTATGGGAAATGCATACAAATGACTTCTTTTAGAGAACCACTGAATGGAATAAAACCAAACATGGCATGAATGTTCCTTATGAGGTGCTGACCAAGTGTTGTTACTTTGTAGCCGATCCATCATCCAAGTTGGCCGCCAGCTGGGGACTTAGTTTAACATAGGACCCTATGGGAAATGCATACAAATGACTTCTTTTAGAGAACCACTGAATGGAATAAAACCAAACATAGCATGAATTATCCTTATGGGGTGCTGACCAAGTGTTGTTACTTTGTAGCCGATCCATCATCAAAGATGGCCGCCAGCAGGGGACTTAGTTTAACATAGGACCCTATGGGAAATGCATACAAATGACTTCTTTTAGAGAACCACAGAATGGAATGAAACCAAACATAGCATGAATGTTCCTTATGGAGTGCTGACCAAGTGTTGTTACTTTGTAGCTGATCCATTATCCAAGATGGCCGCCAGCGGGGGACTTAGTTTAACATAGGACCCTATTGGAAATGCATACAAATCACTTCTTCTAGTGAACCACTGAATGGAATGAAACCAAACATGGCATGAATGTTCCTTATGTGGTGCTGACCAAGTGTTGTTACTTTGTAGCCGATCCATCATCCAAGATGGCCGCCAGCGTGGGACTTAGTTTAACATAGGACCCTATGGGAAATGCATACAAATGACTTCTTTTAGAGAACCACTGAATGGAATGAAATCAAACATGGCATGAATGTTCCTAATGTGGTGCTGACCAAGAGTTGTTACTTTGTAGCCGATCCATTATCCAAGATTGCCGCCAGCGGGGGACTTAGTTTAACATAGGACCCTATGGGAAATGCATACAAATGACTTCTTTTAGAGAACCACTGAATGGAATAAAAGCAAACATTGCATGAATGTTCCTTATGAGGTGCTGACCAAGTGTTGTTACTTTGTAGCCGATCCATCATCCAAGATGGCCGCCAGCAGGGGACTTAGTTTAACATAGGACCCTATGGGAAATGCATATAAATGACTTCTTTTAGAGAACCACTGAATGGAATGAAACCAAACATAGCATGAATGTTCCTTATGGAGTGCTGACCAAGTGTTGTTACTTTGTAGCCGATCCATTATCCAAGATGGCCGCCAGCGGGGACTTAGTTTAACATAGGACCCTATGGGAAATGCATATAAATGACTTCTTTTAGAGAACCACTGAATGGAATGAAACCAAACATAGCATGAATGTTCCTTATGGAGTGCTGACCAAGTGTTGTTACTTTGTAGCCGATCCATTATCCAAGATGGCCGCCAGCGGGGACTTAGTTTAACATAGGACCCTATGGGAAATGCATACAAATGAATTCTTTTAGAGAACTACTGAATGGAATAAAACCAAACATAGCATGAATGTTCCTTATGAGGTGCTGACCAAGTGTTGTTACTTTGTAGCCGATCCATCATCCAAGATGGCCGCCAGCCGGGGACTTAGTTTAACATAGGACCCTATGGGAAATGCATACAAATGACTTCTTTTAGAGAACCACTGAATGGAATAAAACCAAACATGGCATGAATGTTCCTTATGAGGTGCTGACCAAGTGTTGTTACCAGACTTGGGGTAATTGTACTTGTAATCGTTAATCAGCTGTAATTGATTACAATTTTTCAAGTAATCATTGTAATCATTAATCAGCCAAAAATCTGATTACATGTAATTTAATTTAATCAATTACTTTTCAAAATACCCTGTAATCCTGATTACTTTTTGATTACATTCTGATTACAATAATTTTTTTAACTGTGTTTCTGGTCAAGAAATTAACCTTTTTGTTATTCTTATTTAATAAATATTTAACATGTTAATAAAATAGTTTGGTTTACTTTATAAATCATCTTAATTGATTTGTATACTTCAGTAAAACATAAACTGTTACAGTATTGAAAAGTCATCATTATCCGAAGAAGAGACATATACATACAAGTAAATGGTTTTGGCCTTAGTAAAAGATATTGTACATATATTGACAATTTAAAGATGTACATATATATATTTGATAATATACTGTTATATTCTAGTAATATTTTTCTTTAACCCTGAATTTTTATCTTTTGTTAATATTGTGATTTTTGTCAATTCAATAGATAACCAATTAAGGTTTGTTTTTATTGAAATTAACAATTGAGTATAGCTCTAGGACAATATGTATGATAAAAGATTAATCAGTCATTCAAAATTTCTCTAATTAACACAAACTAAATTAAAAGTTGGAAAAATCTTTTTTATAATAAGCAAAATTTTGTATGTATTTGAACTGGACTTGTAAAATGCAATGATTTTTAGTACTTGCATTTTGTATACAATTTTATTAAGGTAGCACAATACAAAGATTTTTCATCCCCAATCAGACATCTTTAAACTGATGTAATTCCACTCATCTTTCTTTAAATTTTATAAATGAGGTACCAAAAGAAAGAAGAAGGATTAATCTTTCAAATTGTGATAATTTCATTATGACATAATTATTACATCATTAATTGTTATGTAATTAGTTGCCATATTGTGATATATATACTTGAATGAATTTAGCTTCTTTGTTATTCATAGCATCCAAAAATATTTTATAGATTCTTGCACAACACAGTTTGACCTCCAAAACTGTGTCTCAGATTTTTCCTATTGTATTTCATTCTCTCATAAATCTTCAATGAAGTTTGCAACAAAAATTCATAAGAGACCACTAAATTCATTTGGGTATAAAATTTGTTCTATTGATGTTTTTGGAAATCTGAGACACAGTTTTGGAGGTCAAGCTGTGTTGTACAAGAATATGTAAAATATTTTGGGATGCTATGAAGAACAAAGAAGCTAAATTCATTCAAGTGTGGACATCACAATATAGCAAGTAATTACATAATAATTAATTATGTAATAATTAGTCATAATGAAATTATCACAATTTGAAAGATTAATCTTTCTTCTTTCTTTTGGTACCTCATTTATAAAATATAAAGAAGGATGAAATGAATTACAACAGTTTAAAGTTGTCTGATTGGGAGTGACAAAATCTTTGTATTGTGCTACCTTAAACAATTAAAGTATATAAAATTTTACATAGATTTTTACTAGTAGCTAAACTTTAAATCATTCATATTTTAACTCCCATAAACTGCACCTTGAAACACATATAAAGTCTAGAAGAGGTTAGAAGACAAACAGCAAACTCTTTATAAAGCTTTATTCAATTGAAGTCAAAATAATTCAGAGATCAATGATGATAAAGTGTAATGGGTCAAGCCATTGACACAATGTTCATGTATGTATGTAGTGAACTTTCGTGGTTTATTAAATATATGAAGTTTTAAGTTATCATTTTATAATACATGTAATATATCAAACATAATCCTTCCCAAAAATGCTATAATTGTATTAAACTTGTATTCATTCACATCATTCAAAATGTTTTTTTTTAACTCATTGTAATCAGATGTAATCATGATTACTTCGCCAATGTAATCATTAATTTAATCAGACACTTTCAGAAATGATGTAATCGTTAATTTAATTTAATCGTACAAATGACAAAGTAATTGTAATTTAATCAATTACATTGAAAGTAATCGGACCCATCTCTGGTTGTTACTTTGTAGCCGATCCGTCATCCAAGATGGCCGCCAGTGGGGGACTTTTGAATGAAATTAAACATGTTCCTTTCCTTATAAATGAGGTTGTGTTGTCACTTTTAGCCAAATTTTATATTTTTTTATATGATTTCAAAAACCCAAGTAGAATCAGGTGAGCGATACAGGCTCTTGAGAGCCTCTAGTTAATTGTTCAAACCGTAATGCATATGACTAAAATTTCATTTTGATAGCATTCTTCTTTCATTGATAAGTACTTCATCCTACACGTTAACCTATGTTGGAAAGAACAGAAGGACTCAACCCTGTCTCTTGTCCGAGATTGCTCTGACATCCAACGGCTGTTTTGCCAAACAAGCTGAGACTGTGGCACGTCAGAGCACGGCCATATCAAAAAGTGGATATTTAGCATGCAAGTTCAATAACTCAAAATTTAACGCAAGAAAGCTTTTTGCTAATGCATCTACATTAAACTTAACTGTTGCAATATTTTTACAGCAGGCAAAATTTGTACAGCCCTTGTTTTGCAAAGAAATAACACAACATTTGACTCTGTGAGCTTGAACTTTATGAATTTCATAGATCACAATATTTTTGTTACTTCTTTTTTAATTTCCTTCCTCAAAACACCAGTAATAGAAGAAAAATATATAAACTTACATTGATTATTTAGTAATTATTCGTTATTAACATAGTTTAAGCTTTTAAAAAGCTATTTAAGAGATAATTTCAAATTCAAACAAAGTATCCATTTTATATGGCGAAATATACTTTTTGATATGGGACGTGCTCTGACGTCCCTCGGCCCCAGCTTGTCTGGCAAAACAACCGTTACACATCAGAGCAATCTCTGAAGACCCTCACCATGTAAAAAATAAGAGGTAAAACACTAGAAAATATCCTATATTTATATAAAGTATCAAAACAATAAAAGTATGGACAACAATAAGGCTTAAGTCATCAGATGAATACATCTAAACAAAAATCTATGATTATTTCAAGAAAATTATCAATGCATATATTATATGCATATAATATAAAAAAAAAGAAGATGTGGTATGATTGCCTATGAGACAACTCTTCACAAGAGACCAAGTGACACAGAAATTTACAACTATAGGTCACCGTACGACCTTCAACAATGAGCAAAGCTCATACGGCATATAAAAAAGAAAATGTGGTATGATTGCCAATGAGACAACTGTTCACAAGAGACCAAAATGACACAAGACATTAACACTATAGGTCACTGTACGGCCTTCAACAATGAACAAAGCCCATACCGCATAGTCACTAGTCAGATATAAAAGGCCCCGATAAGACAATGTAAAACAATTCAAACTAGAAAACTAACGGCCTTATTTATATAAAAAATGAAAGAAAAACAAATATGTAACACATTAACAAACGACAACCACTGAATTACAGGCTCCTGACTTGGGACAGGCACATACATAAATAATGTGACGGGGTTAAACATGTTAGCGGGATCCCAACCCTTCCCCTAACCTGGGACAGTGGTATAACAATACATACTGCATAGTTAGCTATAAAAGTTCCTGAAATGACAAATGTATCTGACAATTCAAACGAGAAAACTAACAATTCAAACTAGAAAACTAACGGCCTTATTTATATAAAAAATGAAAGAAAAACAAATATGTAACACATTAACAAACGACAACCACTGAATTACAGGCTCCTGGCTTGGGACAGGCACAAACTTAAATAATGTGGCGGGGTTAAACATGTTAACGGGATCCCAAACCTCCCCTTAACCTGGGATAGTGGTCTAACACTACAACATAAGAACGAACTATACAAATCAGTAGAAAAAAGCTAAATCATCAGATGGCTACAAATAGAAATACATCTAACAAAAACACAGAGTGGACGTGACCGAGTACTTGTACATCCCATCAACAAAAAGACACTAAGTACAGATCTGAGAGTACTCGCAGTTACTGACAGCTAGTTCAAAGCAAATCAACTAATTAAAAAAGAAATGCATCTGAGACTAAATTATCAATCATTACACATCCAACATCCAATGACACTGTAAACAACATGTCCGTAAACATGAGGATGTGCTATGCCGTTTGAAATAAGTTTTCTTCAGGTAGAACTAAACTTCAAAACCAAATCTTTACATTTACGGAAGAATTTAGTAAAGATTAAAGTAATTTGTGGTAACGAAATCCCCGACTTTATAATTTACCAGTAATACATAGATTACGTTCATCAAAATCCAAAATGTTACAACAGACACGGGCATAGCGGAGGAGTTGTGATATACAAACACTGTAAGATAGTGCCAAAGGAACATCACCATCCAAAAAAGGAAAATTAACAATAAGGAACGAAGTATGGAAAGCAAAACAAATATTTTTAAAATTATCAGTACATATGAGCATATAAATATCGAAAATAGATCAATACTTTTTGCTTGGTTGGGTTTAGATGACTTTTAAATAAAACTACCATAAACTCAATGAAAATCAACAAAGCACTAAAATGACCTTTAATATTAAACTTTTTTGGGGCAATTTTATCAAGTGAGATGCAAATATTTCTGTACTTAACTTTAAAATTCCACTTATGTTTTTCATGTTAAAAATCCAATATCCTTATAAATGCATCAATATCCCATATCCCATTTACTTTTAGGACAAATATCCCATATCCCTAAAATTAAAATGGCAAATATCCGGTATCCCAATATACCCTATACAAGCCTCATGAACATTAAACGGACTTCGTTACTAGTATATAGACAGTAATGAGCTTATATATGGTGAAATATGTAATAGCTCAGAGTTCCCTATAATAATGTTAACGGGCAAGATGGATTAGATCGGATACATAGATCCAAATTACACAGAACAAAGACCCGTTAGGCCACGTGGCGGATCAAAAACTTTTCATTTGGTGGGGGGGGGGGGGGGAGGGGGGTGTCATGATTCAGTGATTCCCTATAATAAACCAAATTTCCCCCCACAAAACACACCATTATTATAGCAAAACAATTTACGAAAAAGAAATACGACTAATATGAACCATGCAATGACTTCAAATACGGCAAAATTGCGGGTACTTTATTCATTACCTAAATCACCTAAATCACCTATACTAAATCCGCCCCTTTGTGCGAGTTATCTCCCTTTTATTTACTAAAAAGACTCACATGCCAAACACATCGCATGTAAAAGGAAAATTGATTTCAAGCGACTTGCCGACACTAACTTTAGTGGCACTGACCGTTAAAGCGACAGAGACATTAGAAAGGAGAGAAGTCTGACCTGAAACATATGATGTCGAGCGGATAATTGCATGCCGCAAGCTGAAAAGGGTATGTTTTTCTGCCAGTTTCTGATATTATGACCTTGAGTGAGTCTGATTTAAAATTAACCCATTGTTGTTAAGTAATAGCCTATTGTAATAAGTTGAGACCGCGTCGTTTCTTGTTTTTGTCAAGATGATAATAATAATAATAAATTCTTTATTTAAAGAGGGTAACTCAATTAGAAATAGTCTAATTTTCATTGAGGCCCTCAAACAAAATACATGCATACAGTTAACATTCATACATTCATACATTAATTTACAATATATATTACTAGTATATACACAATTCAATCATTGAAATATACAAAGGGTAATAAATGACAATATTTGATATAGTTTTGTTAGAGGAAAACAAATTAGTTGACTTGCATATAATTTTCAAGAAAATGATTATAACTATGTTTCTTGAATAATTCCACATTAGGACATTTCTTTATTTCGAGTGGTAAATTATTCCATACTTTGGTTGCAGAATAATGAAAAGATTTTTTATAAAAATTTGTATTTGGTCTTGGAACAAAAAGATCATTATTAGAGACAGATCGTAAGTTGTGGCGTTGCACATCATCAATATTTAGTATTGCTAAGTAATCAGGTGTTAGCCCATTTACAATTTTATACATTAGAATTGATTGTTGGTATTTTATTCTTTTGGTAAAAGATAGCCATTTTAAAGAAGAAAACATGAAATTAGATGTAATAGTAGTTATCAGAAGTACCAGGATTATAATTTTATACGCCAGACGCGCGTTTCGTCTACATAAGACTCATCAGTGACGCTCAGATCAAAATGGTTAAAAAGCCAAACAAATACAAATTTGAAGAGCATTGAGGACCCAAAAAATAGAAATATCGCATTCCAGTATAATTCTTGCTACTCTTTTTTGAAGTTTTATGATTCTATCTGAATCTTTTTGTAATAAATTTCCCCAAACTGAACTACAATAGTCTATATATGGTAGAATATATGCATTATAAAATAGTTGCCTTGTGTGTATTGGCAAATATACTTTAATTTTATATAAAAGTGATACTTTAGATGAGATAATTTTACATATACGATCAACATGATCTTCCCAGCTTAAATTTTCATCAATGTCTATTCCAAGTAATTTGAAAGAATGGACATTCTCAATACATGTTTCGTTGACGGTAATACATAATTCTGATAGTTGTTTAAGTTTTTGTTTTGAACCCAATTTCATACACTTAGTTTTTTGTGCATTGATTTTCATACTGTTATTGTTACACCAAGATTGTATAGCATTTAAATCATTTTGCAATATGCTGTTTATTTTTTCAATGTTTTTATCATGAAAATGCAATGTTGAATCATCAGCATATAAATCCATATTGGATTGTTTAACATGAAGTGGTAAATCATTTATATATATTAAAAATAACAGCGGACCTAAAATAGAACCTTGAGGCACTCCATACTTTACAAACGATTTATCAGATTTAATGTTAGCGTATTGGACTTCTTGTTGTCTGTCAGACAAATATGATTTTATCCAATCTATTATATGTTTTACGATATGATGATGGATGGCTACTTTATTACGTCCAGCGACAAATTTTAATATGTATATTCAGGACTAGACCTGAATGGGTTAACTGAAGGACATTGGTAATGCATTTTGAACATCTGGATAGAGGGGCTGGATTTCATTTTTTTACTGAAAATCCAGGAGGGAGAGGGGTGAGTACTTATGATGTCATGCAAGGCTTTTTTTTTGGGGGGGGGGGGGGGGAAACTTGATAGTAAAACAGCTGTAAATTTTGCCACATGATGTCTAGCATGAAATTGGTCGGAGTGGACAAACCTCTTGAGAAAACAAGAAAAGCGTAATCAATAATCTTATATTATAGTTTTCAAGCTGGATTGAGTCAGTCAGTCACTCCTAAAAAAGAGGGTGTTCTAACTGTACTTTTACTTTAGAAACGGAACTTCACATTGACTGGCTGCGATAACAGTTATACAGACGCGATCTCACCATACGTGAATCAAACAAATTTTACTACATTTCACAAATTAAAAAATTTAGAAATTCATGTAACGAATGAAGAATATATATACGTGAACAAATTAAGAAATTGTGTTTACACATTAAAAATTTGTATTTCACAAATCAAGAATTGAATAATTATGGCGGATATTCCCTTTCATGAGGGGGGATAGGAGGGGTCTTGATCCCGAAATCCCGGACTTGAAAAAACGAAATCCCGAGGTCCCGAATTTAAATAAAGCAAATCCCGACATCCCGAAATCCGAAAAAAAGGATTCCCGGATCCCGAAAGGGTCAATCCCGAAATCCCGAGCTTAAAAACACCCGATCCCGGAGTCCCGATAAAGGTCCTATCCCCCCTCTTCCATAATACAGGCGCTTATTAAAAGTTGGGGCGTCCGTCCGGCTATGCTGGATGTTAATGTAAGCAGTCAAGCTCAGCTATTAAAATTGTAGATGTTAAACCAGATACCTCGTGTAGGGAGAATGTCCTATTCTCTGCACATTAAACCTTTGTAGCGTTTCACTCTTTCATGGTGCCATTGTATTTCGGAAGGCAACATGTTTTTAAAATTTCAACGGCTTTTATTTAAAACGGCCCTATTACATAAAAAAAAATAATGGAGATTGAAGAAGTTCTTACTGAAGTCATATAAAAAAAAAATCGTTTTTTACGAGCTCTTACTTTTTTTTTTAGGTTAAAACTCCAACTAGTGTTAGTCCCGTTAATAAACGTAAAATATAAGGTCCAATCCATAATTCCCGATACGATACTAGTAACCTACAGTATTCATTCCTAATTCAAATAATGCGTGAAATATTTAGCACTTTATGTCTCAGTGTCAGTCAGTGTGTGTGTCTTAAGTGAAGCTCGAAACCAAAAATTTATTAAAAAAAGCTCTGATAACCAGTTTATGATTTGAAGAGCTTTTAAAATACCAGACTGACTTAAAAAAAGGAAGCCAATTCTGCTCAAAGCCCGCCGTGCAAAAAAAAAATCACTTCTGAAGAACAACGTCTCTATGGACGTTATAAAGAAAATAGTAAATTGGTCATATAATTTATGTAATTCATGTTTTTCTATGCTTTACACGTATTTTTCATATGTTACATTATTCATCATCATATCACACTGATGCTATTGCTAGACGCATGACTAATTCAAAATCAAGCACACCTTTTTACCTGCATGCTTTCTAGCTACCGCCAAAAAATCCCTTCTTACCTGTAATATATTTTCATACCTGTATATTTGTATTCAGTCGTTGGATGTGTTGCGCCATATTATATATAATTACAGAAAGGTAAGTTAGTAAATCGATAGTTTATTATAGTGTCATAATCTAATATACATCATCATATACAATATAAAAATCTTTAGAACCATATTAAATACGCAGGTCTTTAGAACAGATGAGACATTTCCATCCTTTTCCAAAAAAAAAATATATATGTAGGACTGTGAAAGTACTCTAAAGTGCGATGGTTTCGCTTAGTAAGAAGTATGATGGTCTACGGCTACGCTAAAGTCATTGGCGGATCCAGGAGGGGGGTTTCCGGAGGTTGGAACCCCCTTTTTTGGACGATTAATGCATTTGAATGAAGACATGTGGTTGTAACACCCCTCCCCCTTTATCATGTGTTAGGACCCCCCTTTTTAAAATGATTGGATCCGCCCTTGAAAGTGCGATGGTTGTTTGCTTTTTAAGGTTTATGACCCCTTCTGTAGCCATTTTTGTACACATTTTTCAAACATCAATTGTATCAAAACTACAGATATACTGAATAATTGAGACAGGCCATTTTGTGCATATATACTAGGGGGAAACTTGATGCAAAGCATTATTATTTACTGTTTCATTGCATTTATAATAGAAAAGGAGTACTTAGTGGCAAATATAAACCAAGATTTTTATAGAAAATCCGCAGCCTTTAATACAGAGATTTTTGTTATAAAATTTGAAACATTGATTACTCACTTGCTTTTCTATGATGTGCTAGTATTTATTTTTTACAAAAAGTTCTAACCAACCTGTAAATTCCAAAATACCTCGTTCAGTCACTTAAGTCGAGCGCACCCTAAATGATGTACTTGATTTGGTCCTAATTTTATTTGTTTTAACCAATAACTAAATTAATAAAATTGTTTTAAGGATATGACACGCTAACTTCCGATTGCGTAACGCGGATGTGGTTCAGGCAATGGTTTTCTTTTATTGCTGAGTTCCTATTACATTTTTGTTTGTTTCATTTATATATCAAATCAACTTCTTTCACTTTGATTTTTTGGTTTCCTTCTTTCGCGTATCAGGGGAGTGAGGTTTCACCACTATAAACTACATACATGAATATATCGGAGTTGGGTAACACTACCCGCCCTCTTTGGTCGGAACACTTTCTACCCCTTGTGTCAATCATCTGAGTTTTCTTTAAATTGATTTTGTCGCAGAAATAAGGGACTAATGTAGCTTCAAAATGAGAAAAACTTTAGAGACAAACACATACACAGATCCTAAAAAATAAGAGAACAAATAGGACGAAATATGTGCTCTTACGAAAAACAAATATGACGGACATGAACATTTCGGCAACTTCTATTTAAACAGGTCGATATTTCATGACGTCAGAATATATTTGCATAGTAATTTCCCAAACACAAGGCCAATACGGCCTTGAAAAACTGACCAATCGACTCAATGAACTACAAGTATTAGCCTTTCAAGAAGGGCTAGTCGTCTCTTAGCTGATGAAAATGGAAAGTGCTCTCGCTTTGTAGATAAAATAGCCACGTGCATCAATCAACAAATTTTACCACACACGTGAGGTCACACGTTACTCTAAGGTATTGAAGGACATTTCACTAGGTTTGGATGTCGGGCTACTGCGAGTTTACTACTTCTTGAAAACCACAGGCACTTGTCAAAGATTTTTTTCCCTATATATACCTTAATGTGTTATATTAAAGTATTTAGGGAAAAAAAATCTGAGACAAATGCCTGTGTTGAAAACACATGGAGTTAGCGGGAAAACTGTCAACTAATATAGTGTCTGGGACTCTCAAAATAAGTGTTTTTGTTATCGAATATGTTTATTGTAAAATATATAACATAATCTTCAATTTGCATGCTCAGATTAAAAAAATATTGTTTACGGGCTTCACTATTCGACTTCCAAGTTTTTCAAAATGTAAAAGTAGTTGAACAGGTTTTTTTCCATTGTTATGCATTATCCTTGTTCAATTATTTCACGGCGTGAAACAGTGAAATTTTAAATGAATTGACCACTGTCTAGTATGAACAATTTTTGAGCTCTTTTAAACATGTATAATGGGGGGGGGGGGGGTAGGAGGGGTTATGATCCCGAAATCCCGGGCTTAAAAACACGAAATCCCGAGGTCCCGAATTTAAATAAATAAAAATCCCGGATCCCGAAAATCGAAATAAAGAATTCCCGGATCCCGAAGGGGTAAATCCCGAAATCCCGAGCTTAAAAACACCCGATCCCGGAGTCCCGATAAAGGTCCTATCCCCCCTCTATAATGTCATTCCAAAAACATTTCTGACTCGAAAAACATGAAAACTAGCACTTATATCTGTACTGGAAGTATAAACTTTTTCATCAGGACCTGAACTAAAAGTAAGAGTACCACAATATTCAGTATGCTAAAAATAAGTGTTATTAAAGGGAACGTAAATAGCTTTTAAACATACTTTGTATAGTCTCATCCATTAATATTGTCCGTCTGTTGCTAATTTTATCCCAAAATATACCTGAGAGGTATTCTTATCGTTCGGTTGCTGTCCTATTGACGTATGCGCAATATCTCCAATAATTTAAATTCTCTGGATCATAGTGGGTTTCATATTACCTATAAGTTTTTTTCTAAAGCGTGCCTTGAATATAGAAATTAGAAGATGGGGTATGAGTGCCAAAGGAGACATCTTTCCATCCAAGACACAATCTTAAAAGTAAAGAAAGCAATTTTAGGTTCAATGATGCTATAAAAGGACCCAAAATAACATGTGTAAAACAATAAAAAAAAACGGCTTTATTTAGTATACAAAAGAAGAAATGTATCCAATAAATAAAAGAAATATAATAGCTCTATTTCCAACTCTGCAATTTTCACAAAATATATCAATGTTACCACCTTGTCGCACATAAAATGATAAACATCATTAATGGTTTTGATAAGGTTGGTAAATGTACGAGTCCGTTAAAAATATTCAATGTCTCCATTAGAAAAAAAAAAGAACTTTGCAAAGACGAAAAACAAAATGAAACTACAGATGCTGCTTCACTACCTTCAGAAAAAAATGACCAGTTTAAATCCCAAATACTGAAAAATGTCAAAAATCAATTATACCTATATATTTTGTTTACACTGTCAAACAAGAATTTAAAAAGGTCTTGTGTAGTTTCGATGAAATATGATGGATGATACAGGTTTTGTGCATGTTCTGTACCTTTTAAATTCTGAAATGAAAATATTGCTGTTCTACAGACGTTAGTTAATATATTTCAAAATGGAAAATCGAACTTTCTGAAAGATGTCTGTATACAAAACTAAGGAGATGTGGTATGATTGCCCATTAAAGCTCAAATGAAGTTGATGTAAGTAGTGATAGACATCTGTAATGCCTTCAACAATGAGAAATACCCATTCTGTATAATCGGCTATAATTGGCCCCGATTGATAAATATTCCTTATTGTTTAAGACAAAGAAATAAACACATTCTTTTCCTAAATCTAAATTACTTTTTAATCATAAAAGAAGGTACAATATCATAAAATACATTTTGTGAAATCTTAGAAAGTTTAGTAATCTCATCAGATCTTTAACAGACTCTAAGTCTTCCGGCGCCTTTTTACGGAAACAAAATTCACAAGAATCCTAATTTTTCTGTAACTATCTATAGCTACCAGCTATACAAAAGTTGCTAAACCTCATGAATATTAGCACCGGCTATTATCGTCGGCTAACTTTACACTAGTAAATTTGTCTGATGTGTAATTGTATTTTTCACTGCTGTTTGGCTGCTGTCTGGTAGATGAATACCTGAAATCTCCGTGTCATCATCAAACATATTAATGGCTGTACAATTGGGTAATTCAAACACTTGTTTCTTCGTATAGAAACAACTTTTCGTTAATCTGTCTCAGCATGGAACGAATACTTTATATCACGAACTATAAATGTGGATACAAAAACTGAAAAACTAAGCGATATTGTTAATCCCGCATTGCATGAAAAAATGTGTTGTAATTCACTTAATAACACGCTTGTTTGGTTGATTGTAAACACGTTGTAGTCCATCATGCATTGTTACTCATTTAGTGGATTGGTCAAAAACCCAGGTAAACATAAATTGTGTCACACGTAAATAAACAATTACATGTGCGAGGACATAAGTATACTAATTCATGCATTTCCATATAAGGTGGTGGTCCCGACCTGTTAAATATTCATGAGCATGAGGAAAAGTGATATCGGGCCAGTGACTGTCAACGCACTTAACTGCTCAAATAGAACGAATACAGTATAAAAGCCAATAACAAGTATAGTAAAAAATCTAAGACAGTGTGTGACATTCTTCTCCTGCTTGTGTATTGTCAAATTATCTTATTGTAAAAACTTAGGATTATGTGTTTTGAGGCAAACTTGACTCTCACTTTTAATTTAAAGACTTTAAAGATTGTTTTCAAGAACATGTGTAAACAAAATATATAGGTATAATTTCAAGAAAAATATTTAGATATCATTGATTTTAAGAAAAGTAGTTCATATGTTAATTAAGAATCAGTGCTCACCCATCACATTAGGAATTGAAAATGCCAGATACTCCAAAAATCGTATCATAAAGTTGAGGACCGAGAGCGTCCTTTTTCAATCGAATGCTTACTACAGAATAATTTGAGGGACGAACTCTTTCAGCATATTTCTAGCATTTGTCAGAAATTTAAAAAGTTAGATAAACATGATAAATTTTCGATGTCAACACAAGAAAACTTTACTATTATGGGAAACAGGCGCGGATCCAGAGGGGGGGTGGTTCCGGGGGTTGGAACCCCCCTTTTTTTGAACGATCAATGCATTTGAATGGGGACATGTAATTGGAACCCCCCCCCCCCCTTTTGTCCTGGGTTAGGAACCCCCCTTTTTAAAATGGCTGGATCCGCCACTGGGGAAAACTGATGATTTTATTGTTCTTTTCAATTATGTATAATACACGTCTTGATACTGACTGCTTTTGATATCAATCAACGGGTTAGGTTTTTTTTCTATTTTGTTTTGGCTCCATTTGTAACTGAGGCTTATGGTGAAATAAAGATAATTATATCATATTAGTATTGTATTTGTCTTAATGTTGACCCAATCATTATACCATCGCTTCGAAAAAAGGGGGATACTGTTTTACCTCTGTCTGTACGTCCGTACATCCGTCAGTTCGTCCGTCCGTCCCATAAATCTTTTCGTTGCATCTTTTTCATGAACTATATTACAAGGATTTCTGACTGAATTTGGTTTCAGGGTTTATTGAAGTCGGCTATATCGTGTGATGCGTTTTCGGATTCAGTACTCAACAACTTCCTGTTTACCGAAATATTTGGGCGAGGTTAATATCATCAGTAGCTTGCACCATCACTGGTTGTTCTTGCTCTTTACAGACCCTGTAATTTGGAAAATGAAATATTCTTTTCTGTTCCTTCTATATACAGATTTCGAATTGAGTATATTATAGAAAGTATTCGAACTACTTTAGCTGTATGTAATATATACGGAGTTATTTCTTAAAAAATGTTATAACATAAACGTAATGATTCAGACAGACAAATTTTATTTTACCCTGATACTCTGATACCTGACTATATAAGTGTCGGACTTATGGGTTGTCGGACTATTGGGTTGTCGGACAAATGGGCTGTCAGACTAATAGGCTGTCAGACTAATGGGCTGTAGGAATAATGGCGTGTAACCGCATGGACCATGGCTTGATGTTGACGACCGTATGATTATTAGTATGCAAGTGATTTGCAGTTAGATAGTATATTTCATTTTTTACTGTTGGATTCTTTTTTTTAAATCTAAATCGGGTTGCTATTTTTTCTTTAAATTGTTTTACACGTTTTGTTTTAGGTTTATGTACCCTTGTGTTGATTCAATGATAAAAATATTGAAATTTTATAGAAAATCCACAGCCTTTCCCCTTGTACTCTCATATTTTGTAATTCGGTGACTGATAGAGAATTATTGCATCCAGTGCTATTTCCTTAAAACAAGATTATAAATTAATTTACTGGTTAAAGCAAATATACATATAGACCAAATCAAGTACACCTTTCAGGGTGTGCTCTACTTTAGTGACTCAGCAGAAGTTTTTTTTAGAACTTTTTGTAAAAAATAAACACCAGCACATCATAGAAAACCAAGTGAGTAATCTATGTTTGAAATTTTATAACAAACATCTTTATTAAAGGCTATGGATTTTCTATAAAAATATTGGTTTATTTGCCACTAAGTCCCCCTTTTCTATTGAAGGCTATGGATTTTCTATAAAAATATTGATTTATTTTCCACAAAGTCCCCCTTTTCTATTGAAGGCTATGGATTTTCTATAAAAATATTGGTTTATTTTCCACAAAGTCCCCCTTTTCTATTGAATGCAACTAAACACTAAAACAGTAACTATTCATGCTTTACACGAAGTTTACCCTTTGTATATGTACAAAATGGCCTATCACTATTATTCATTATATTTGTTGTTTTGATACTATTTCAGTTAGAAAAGTTCGTACTTGACTGGCTACAGAAGGTGTCATAAACACAGGTTCTCGTCTCAGAAAAAAAAAATCCTATATACGGTATATAGGAGTTTTTTTTATGTTATATAAAGGTATATAGGTGAACAAAATCTGAGATGCCTGTGGTTATAAACCTTAAGGCCCATTGATCTTTATAAAATAGCATGCTGTGTAAAACAATGCTCTGTGTTAAAAATCATCAGTTGCATACATCAATGACATTAGCAGAGTTCGCGAAAAGTGGTGGTCCTACAGATTTTACCACCAAAATTTGACAAAGAACTGACACAATTAATTAGTATTTTGCAATAGAAATGAAAGTGAGGACCAGCAGATTGTCTTCCAGGACCACCAGTGGAAAAAAGAATTTGCGAACTCTGCATTAGGTCGTGACTAGAGAGTTGTTGAATTGGCTATCATATATTATGATGATGATCTGTTCATTAGGTCGCTGTCTAGTTGACGTATATTCCTTATTTAACATTTTAAGTGGTTTTTTCCCTTCTAGTTCTTAGTTTTTATGTTCGTTTGTGATATTTTTGTTAAAGGGGCACTAGCTATACAAGGTATATAAAAATCTAAAATATGATTTTTTTTTGTTCAATCATTAATGAAAGTGATATAGGGTAATGGTACTTCGCATTTAGCCGCAAGTCTGCTTCAATTTTGTCAAAATAAGGTTATGAACATTGATGATGAATAATTCGACCTCATTGAATCCGTATCCATGTGAACTTATAAAATGAAATTAAACAGACCTTGATCTAATTGCACGATTTCGACTAGACTAAATTACACACAAAACGAAGCTTCATATTAATTGAAGCAAGGCCTTGTAAATTGTTTGCTTTAGACTTTTTTTAATTTGGATAAATGTTTTACTTTGTAATAAATCAAATAAGAAAATTTGAGTCAAATCGGTAAACTCGAATTTAATAGCTTGTGCATTGGCGGATCCAGGAGGGGAGAAGCCCGGTGTTGGAACACCCCCTTTTTCCGATCAATGCATTTGATCGGGGATATATAGTTGGACCCTCCTCCCCTGTGTCTTGGGTTGGGACCCCCCTTTTTAAAATGGCTGGATCCACCCCTGTTGTGTCCCTTTGATAACTGCCTCAATTCAATGAATACTATTCATCAACGGTACATTTATACTAATTGTAACTAGCATTGACTTTTGTATATGTATTTACAGAATAAATATTAGAGAGCACTTTCGAATTCATATAGCTATATGGGAAAATAAATACCTGGTGACGGTAGCCAAAACAATCAATATATTGCTATAAAGAGTTTATTACCTACCAAAACTAATTAAAAAAATAACACTGTATTCATTTATATTGTACATCAATGTTATATTTACACATCTTTAGATAAGGTCTAATGCATTTTTCGATTGTATTCTTTCTTTCCTAACTTTGTGTTTTACAATAAATATAAGAAATATATAGATCTTTGTTTGATGCATCGTAAATCCGTATGACGTCGAGTGCGTTCAACGGTTGGTGATTTACGGATTTTGCTTTCCAGTTCGCATTTATTGTATTTAGAATCTAATCAAAGTTTCGAAATTGATAACTATATGAATAGATATATATCAAAATGTGCATAACGAGAAGCAGACATGAAATAGCCCTGAAAATCAATACTTTTTTCCGTTACGTAACTCCTATCAGTCAGGATTCTACATGGTTAAAATTATCTCCCCATTACGCCAAACAAAATATTTTACAATCGTAACAAGTGTGGACACAGATGAGTGTGGATAGTATGTTTGGATGTTTCACAGTGTTTTATGACAAAAAGGAGTTCTGTTTTCCCCAAAGAGTTCTATATTAAACTGTTTCTTAACAGCTAAGCCAAACATAAACCATAAGCAGTATTGTATATTCAATATTTAGTTTATTTAAAGACTGTCATGGAGGAGACATTAATTGCATTTATTTGATTATGATAAATTATGTTCTAAATCTTTGATTTTGAATAGCATGCCAAGTAAAAACAAGGTTCATTTCTGCATGATTTTTGTTTTTTTCAATACCTGTGTGGACACAGATCAGTGTGGAAAGTAGGTTTGGATGTTTGACAGTATTTTCTGACAAAGGGAGTTATGTTTTTCTCCATAGGGTCCTATAGTAAACTATGTTGCTTGACAGCTAACCTGAGCCAAACAATTAGCAATAGCAGTATTGTTTATTCAATATTTTGTTTATTTCAAGACTGTCATGGAGGAGACATTAATTGCTTTTATTTGATTATGATAAATTATGTTCCACATATTTGATTCTTTATAGCATGGGAGGAAAACATCAGGTTCATTTCTGTATGATTTTAATTTTTTGTTTTTTCAATACAAGTGTGGACGACGGTGTTTTCTGACAAAGGGAGTTCTGTTTTTCTCAGTAGGGTTCTATAGTAAATTGTGTTTTTCAACAGCTAACCTGAGCCAAAGATTAAGCAATAGCAGTATTGTTTATTCAATGTTGTACATGTAACATTGACACGGGATTTATTTATATAAATAATAAATATTCAACTAAGATCAAATTATTTAAAGTACATGGATGTAAGCAATTTTAGAAAACCATACAGCCTTCAAAAATGAGGAAAAGCCTTCTTTGGCTGTAAACAGCCCCCTGACATGAAAAGTATGTAACAATTCAATTGAGAAAGGTAATGGCCTGATTTACAACTAAATAACAGGTTGGGACCCCACCCCCTAAATGAGGGATATCCCTAAATTTGCTGTTGTAAAAATGGAGAAAAAAAAATGTAGCCTTTTTAGCTTATAAAGCGGGTGGGGGGGGGGGGGATTTTCAATAGATGACTTGCACTATCATTTTCTTTGTTCAGTGGACCGTAAAATTGGGGTTAAAACGCTAATTTGACATCAAAATAAGAACGATTGACTTACTTTTTAACATCAAAATAAAAACGATTGGACTTCAACGTCATCAAAAGCTACTGTCCAAAAATTTTAACCAAAACCTTAACCTGAAAAGTGACAGACAGATGGACATAGGAATGAACGAATGGACTAATGAACATCAGACAGAAAAAAAACATAATGCCCTTAGTTTAGGCTTACAAAATTATTTTTTTTTGTTAATTTACAGTAAATGGAAAATGAATAACAGCATTAAAAACAATTGTGAAATTACGGCAATTGGAAAAAAAATAGCAGGATTTAAAATATGATTATTTGTCTTTCAGAATTATCTTTGAATGATTTTATTGAACAAAAAAGCAATATATATGTGGTTTGCATGTAACAGAAATAAAATAATATATTGAATAATATACCTTATTTGTTAACTATTCATAGTAATTTAAGTAATGTTAAAAAATATATAAATAAGATTATATTAAATATTTGAGTTGCTTTTTTTCTTTTAAATAGACAGATTGGTCACAGTATGCAGAAAATACTTATTTTTTTATTCAAATTTTTTGAATGAAATAGAAAGCCATCTTGATATATACTAATGTAGATTTTCAAGGTGTTAACGACATCACATTTATCATTCATGGAGTGTCAGTCAAGCGTAGAAGCTATAAAGCTAAAAATTTGAAAATTTGACATACATGATTAAATTGCCATTCCAAATGAATGTGAGATTATCTCCCTTTTCCAAGTAAACACCACTCTTATTATCATAAAAACAATACTTCACTTTATGATTCAGTACATGGTCATTAGGGAAAAAATGAAAGATTGAATACAGAGAAAGGAGTGGAAAAGGACTAAAAATATTCTGAACTGTCTATATAAACATCGGATTTACTTCCAATGTCACAGAAGAAAATATAAAGATGAACTTTAGTAGCAAACATTAAACATTTAAATTTAAGGTGGAACCTAACACCTTGACTAAAACTATGTATAATTTGGCTTGTTAAAATTTCATACAATTTTGACAAAATATTTACTTTGACCATTTGACAAAAATATAAAAATTTCAAAAAACTTGGAACCACACACTTTGTCTGAAAATTTCATTGGATATCATACATAGCAATTTGGAAAACACCAATTTTGATCATTGAGGAGCTTAATATTCCTTCAATAATAGATTGTGTTTTAAACATTCAGCTAATTTTACAGAGTTATACAGGAAAAAATTTTCACATAAATTTCACGTGAGATTCACGTGAAAATTTTCACTTGTATCTGATGTGAAATTCACGTGAATTGAGATTTAACTTGAAATTTGCGTTAAAAATTTCATGTGAAATTAATATGAATCAAGCTTTTTTTTAAAATGAAATTATAGTGAATTTGCCTTCAATCACACAAATTTCACAGGATTTGAGCTTATTCATAATCTAGTACAAATTCTGATATGTATAAGCATGAAAAATATTCTATGAAAATGTGTTCATACTTCCATTCTATTTCTCTTTCTTACTATCCAGAATTTTTTGTCTTAAATAAAGAAGGCAAGAAAATGCATCACAGGTTATGAACAATATCCAGGGCACCTCAGTTCACTCCTAGAACTTTTTGGATTGAGTTCAAGTCAATTCTTTTTTGTAAATGATTTATGGACTGACTATAGAAGATGTTTGCATTTGAATTGATTTTTATTATGTATGTACAAGTCATATTGTGTGGTCATCATACCTGCCAACTGTCACTATTTGCGGGTGATTTCCCCCATGGTGGCTCCCAAATTGAATTTTGAAAGATCAAATTTGTCCACAATTTAAACAAAACAATTAATTTTACAATGACTTTAGGCATATAAAAGTATGAAGAAGCCAAAAAAACAACATTAAAATGTATTTGCAGGCCCCCTTGAAGGTTCTTTTGGGACTATGACAGCCATCTTGCATGCAAAACCCCCATGGGCATTTTGAAAAGTTGGCAGGTCATCAATTTGAGGACTCCGACTGCATGTTAGCACCTAAATGCCTTTCAGGTGTTTTTGTTGTTTTATTGCTGTCTGATTGGTGTATACCTCATATCTCATTGTACTAATACACTAAAATAGAAAGTTATGTGAAATAAAGATGATATACAAATGTACCAAATTGAAAGTCTCTCTGTAATTGACAACCATTTACTTCTTGTTTATATATGCAAAAATAGTTTTTCTCATTTTAACACTGATCTTAAGATTTAGGGAAAATGTTGACAAAAAAACAAGCATAATACCACAGTAAAGGATCTCAAATTTTGGCTGCACAATAAGCTAAAAAAATTATTTCGTTTTTTTTTATATACAAATTTCATTTTAAAAC
The DNA here is from genome assembly GCA_019925275.1 of Mytilus edulis. Classification (NCBI taxonomy): domain Eukaryota; kingdom Metazoa; phylum Mollusca; class Bivalvia; order Mytilida; family Mytilidae; genus Mytilus; species Mytilus edulis. Next base: position 1,901,966 of record CM034357.1, on the reverse strand, counting down.
AACACACATTTTCATTTTTTTAACATTACTTGTCTGTTGACACAATAATTTGAATTTGAATTGTATTATATTCTGAAAGTACTTGTGGTTGAAAAAATATATACAATAGTTTATTCCAGGTGGTTTACACTTCTTGAATACACCACTACTATTACTTCATGTCTGTTTATAATGTTTAAGAGTCCTCTTCTGCATATAATTGCTATTTGTACTCAAGGATTCCTTTATACATTTGCACAAGTTTATCCTCCTAAGATGTTGCTCCAATGATAAAATCCTGTAATGCATACTTATAAAAAGCAATCACTCATGACTCTTGGAAAATTTTCTACAGTTCCTGTAATATAATAAAATCCACATGTAATGTTTGTTTCTGGAGTCAAGGTTCAAGCAAAAAAGATTACATCAATTTAATCTCCAATGATTTACCAAACTTATAATTAGGAGAAAATTGTATTGTATTTTAAGCTCGAGCTCTGACATGATCAATTGGTGACTTTATGGTGATTTTTAGTAAAACCCAGACCTAGGTTTTTTACTAGTATTTCCAACTTGCCTGGGCATTGCAATACTCATAAAACCCAGGTTTTTGAATTGCCAACCTGTTTCAGGACATTTTATAGCTCACTTATGCTGTATCAGTTTTGATCATCGTTGAAAGCTGTACATATGATCATTTATAGTTGGCAGTATTCAGTTATTTGGACTCTAGTGGATAGTTGTCTCATTGGAAGTCTTACCACGTTACATGTTTTATAATTTATAATAAGTATAATATATTACTGAAGACAGTTTGTTTTCATATACATTATATGTGTACTACATATAACCTGTATATATATATATATATATATATAAGTATACTTAGTGCCTATAAAAACACAACTCATCATTTTCAAGCCCCCTTCTTACATGTCTTAGCCCTTACAGTCATAGCTTACACCAAAAACAGCTGATTTCTTAATTGATTATAGCTAGTGTAGTATACAATAAACAGACCAAAATATGACACTTTATATTGACCAATGAACCCTGCCCAGACAGTATTGTACACCATACAATCTTTTTCTTTTTTTTGATTTAATGTATGTCAGATTTAATGTATGTCATTTGACAATAGACAATACTTTATTAATAAACCTGAGGCTCAGACACATAGGTGTACAAGAGGACATCATAATATACATGTATACACATTTTTATACACAATATACACTAAACATAATAATGCTACAAACATGGTAAAATATAGCAAAATGTCAATTTACAAACTACCATAACATTCAACTCAAAAAAGACTACATAAATCACAAGTATCGTGTACTTAGAAATAAAAAAAATATTGCTAAGTTTTTGTAAAGTTCTACATGACAAAATGTTAAAAGCTGTTTAAATTTGTACTCCGTTGGATTTGCAGTATAATATTGTGGTATATACTTATTTCTAAGCAGTTTTATTTCCTGTTTTTGACATTTAAATAGATAATGAAATTCATCTCCTATTCCATTTCCACAGAGATGACAAATTCGTGCATTTTTTGAAAGTCCGGACCATCTTTCCGTTTCTACAGGAAATTTTAAATTTGAACATCTGACAAAGCAAAAATTGCCTAGTTCATGATATCAGTAATTGTTTAATTTTAGTCGAGCTATTTTGATAATTTTCCTCAAACTACAAGCATAAATTAGCACATGGGAATAATATTAATATGAATTAAATAAGAATTGAAATCTTAGGATACCCAGAATATAAAATTTTAATCTCATAAATTTACATGGACTGAAAATTACAGAGGTAAATAAATGTAACTACATGCCTATTCCATACATGTATATAGCAGATTAACTTTTCCCTTGATCTGTTGATTGGTAGTGTTTTTCTTTTATTTCGTCAGTTTGCGTGAACTCCTTTTTAAATTTGCACATGTTTCAGCATTTTTGTCATACCACTACACTTACTGTAACAAATACATACCAATTACATGTACTGTAGCTATAGGGTCTCATCTACATGTATATCTAATCAATTCATTCATTTCATTGTATAACTTCACTTTCACTTACATCTTGGGAACTACAAGCATGACAAGTGTGTATAATTCTGAAAATTTAAATTCCATTAATTATTATAAATATAAGCCCTGAACTTGATTAATATTTTCCAAATAAAAGTAGAGGCTCTAATCTCTAAGGCAGTAACCATTTTGATTTTCGGGGGGGGGGGGGGGGGAATGGGGGCTATTGATTTTCTGGAAAATAATTTTTTTTCCAGTTTTTAGAGAAAAAAATAAATTGTTTTTGACCCTGATAAAAAGTAATTGTTTCAGCTTCAGCTGCCACTATATGTAATGCTAAAATTGAAAGAAAAAAATTGTTTTCAACTTGTCGAAAAACAAAATAGATTGTTTTTCACTGTAGGCGCAAAAAATAGTTAGTCTAGTAAAAAAAATTCATAGCCCCCTCCCCCCCACGAAAACCAAATGGTTGCTGTCTAAAGAGCTTGTGTTGCTCACCTTTAGTCTATTTGCATATCATAAATGAAGGGCACAGATGGACCCATGACAATATTGCGTTTTGGTGATGGTGATGTGTTTGGTATCTATGATGAGTTTATTTGCATGTAGATCTAATACTTTAATGAACATTCTTGCTTCTTAAAGTTATCTCCTTCTATAATAAACTTGGCCCAGTAGCCTGAGTAGTATACAAAATTTATGAAAATTGTTAAAATTGACTATAAAGGGCAATAACTCCTGAAGAGGTCAATTTACCCTTTTGATCATATTGTAACGTGACCGAGGGGAGGTCAACACCAATACAGACGGACGGACATAGCCACCTATACCACAACAATATATCCCGTGATAAATTCCCTAAGTAACTAAATAATACGGTATATATATGCAAGTTTATTAACAAATGTACATTACTTCAGGCACATTGACAAAGTTAGCTACAAAGTTTAAACATATAAACTTTAAATACAAGTCCTCCAAAATCTAACTGATTCAAGACTTCAAGAAATTCACATCCTTCCAGTAATCACAGCTGATACACAATCTCCCAGTTGCTTGACCAACTGACCTTTATTATAGAGCTTAGTTACTCTTTCTCTAGACAAACAAAAAAGGCATAACTAATTTTATTACCCTACACCCCAAGACACCGTTTCTGGTCTTTATAATCACATCTGACAATTCAACTTAAACTGCAGATAATAAAACTAGCCATTTGTCAAATTAGCCTTGCATCATTAATTTTCTCGGTACACAAATAAACATTTATAAAGCCAAACTAACTAGAGGTCAATATTTACAAAACATCCAAATATTACAATATTGACCTTTTTGTACAGGTCTTACTTTGCTGTATATTATTGCTATTTACAGTTAATTTCTATTTATAATATTCAAGGTAATAACCAAAAGCTGCAAAATTTTCTTAAAATTGCCAATTCAGGGGCAGCAACCTAACAACGGGTTTCCTAATTGTTATGAAAATTTCACAGCAGATAGATCTAACGAACAAATTTATCATGGTTAGATTCGCTCTAAATGCTTTGGTTTCTGAGATATGAGCTGAAAACTGCATTTTACCCCATGTCCTACTTTTAGCCATGTTGGCCATCTTGGTTCACAGACCGGGTCATTGGACACATTTTTTAAAACTAGATACCCTATTGAATATTGTGGACAGAGAAAAAAAAATGTTTTTTTTATAACCTCTTTCAAAATGACTAGTACTAGTTTCCTAGATTGAACTGTTGCACGTTTTGTCAGATTATTAACAGCTGACTAAGCAGTATTGTTCTGTAATTTGTTGAATGTCATTATAAAAGTTGCATATAAGTGCTTATATCCCCTTTATTTTGAACGTGACTGATCATGATCATTTTCTTATTGCATGTATTGGCAATCCTACCAAATCTCCTTATTTTTAAATTACTAAAAATTTTCAATCTGCTATTTATATCTGTTAATAAATTCTATTTATAAAAAAAAAATGCACAGAGCTACTTTTGCATAACCTGATTATAGGTAACTATTTCTGTACCAAAAAAAAAAGTGCACATTAGTTCCACATTATAACGACAATTTTGGAAAAAGGGTCCATTAACATAAAGGTATACTTAACTCTTGAGCTGGGGAGTCTAGCTGTCCTGGCGGTCTGGACCCCTTGCCGTCCTGGGTCTGCATCTGCAAGAGAAAAAAAAAGTGCACATTAGTTCACATTAATACGAAAATTTTGGAAAAAGGGTCCATTAACATAAGGTATCTTAACTCTTGAGCTGGGAGTCTAGCTGTCCTGGCGGTCTGGACCCCTGCCGTCCTGGGTCTGCATCTGCAAGAGAAAAAAAAGTGCCATTAGTTCAATTATACGACAATTTTGGAAAAGGGTCATTACATAAAGTATACTTAACTCTTGAGCTGGGGAGTCTAGCTGTCCTGCCCCCCCCCCCCCCCCCCCCCCCCCCCCCCCCCCCCCCCCCCCCCCCCCCCCCCCCCCCCCCCCCCCCCCCCCCCCCCCCCCCCCCCCCCCCCCCCCGTCTAACATAAGGTACTTACTCTGACTGGGATAGCGTCTGCGTTGCCCCTGCGTCCTGTTCATTGCAAGAAAAAGTGCACATTAGTTCACATTAATCGAATTTTGGAAAGGTCTACATAGGTTCTGAACTCTGGCTGGGATCTAGCCGGAAAGTCTGACCCTTCGTCCTGGGTTGCATGAAGGAAAAAAAGTCATTAGTTCCCTTATAGACAATTTTGGAAGGGTCTAACATAAGGTTCTTAACTCTTGAGGGGAGTCTAGCTGTCCTGCGTTGACCCTCGTCGGGTCGCATCTAAAAAAAAAGTATTATTCACTTAATGACAATTTTGGAAAAAGGGTCCTTAACTAAGGTTTTACTCTTGAGGGGGAAAGTGTCCTGGCTGTCGGACCCTTGCGTCTGGGTCTGCATTGCAAAAAAATCACTTAGTTCATTAATACGACATTTTGGAAGGCCTTAACATAAGGTCTTACTCTTGAGGGGAGCAGTGCCTGGTTGACCCTGCGTCTGGGGCTCAAAAAAAAAGAATCACATTAGTTCGATTAATCGCAATTTGGAAAAAGGTCCTACTAGGTATTTAATATGGAGATTAGCTTCCTGGCGTTGACGCCTTGCCTGGTCTGCATCTGAAGGAAAAATGCACTTGGTCTTATCCGCAGTCTGGATCATAAGAAAAAAAAGTCTAATTTTCACTGATAGCTTCTAGGGTTGATCTAGGTACTTATCTTGATCTGGGAAAAAGTGCGCGTTAGTTCCCTGATCGATTTGAAAAAAAGTCACATTATCACATTAATACAATTTGGGAAGGGTCATTACTAGGTTCTTAACTCTTGGGGTCTGGCTGTCTGGAGTGAACCAGGCTGGTCCTCATTCAAATAAAAAATTGAAAGTCCTTACATAATACACAATTTTGAGGGATTACTAGGTTACTAACTCTTGCTGTGGGTCTAGTCTGAGAGATGAACACTGCACTTGTTCGCATTGAAGAAAATGAAAGGGCTATTACATAAAGGTACTAATTTGAAAAGGGTCTATAGGATACTTACCCCTGGGCGTCTGGGTCTGCTTGGACCAAACGTTGCATTGTCCAAAAAAAAGACATTTTGAAAAAGGGTATTAAAAAGGTATATTAAGTTAGCTAATCTGCTGTCTGCGCGTTGGACCCCTTGCCGTCCTGGGTCTGATCTGCAAGAGAAAAAAAAGTGCACATTAGTTCCACATTAATACGACAATTTTGGAAAAAGGGTCATTAACATAAGGTAACTATCTGGGGGTCTAGCTGTCCTGGCGGTCTGGACCCCTGCCGTCCTGGGTCTGCATCTGCAAAAGAAAAAAAAGTGCACATTAGTTCCACATTAATACGACAATTTTGGAAAAGGGTCCATTAACATAAAGGTATACTTAACTCTTGAGCTGGGGAGTCTAGCTGTCCTGGCGGTTGGACCCCTGCCCTGGGTCTGCATCTGCAAGAGAAAAAAAAGTGCACATTAGTTCACATTAATACGACAATTTTGGAAAAAGGGTCCATTAACATAAGGTTATTAACTCTTGAGCTGGGAGTCTAGCTGTCTGGCGGCTGGACCCCTGCGTCCTGGGTCTGCATCTGCAAAGAAAAAAAAAGTGCCATTAGTTCCACATTAATACGACAATTTTGGAAAAGGGTCCTTAACATAAAGGTATACTTAACTCTTGAGCTGGGGAGTCTAGCTGTCCTGGCGGTTGGACCCCTGCCGTCCTGGGTCTGCATCTGCAAGAGAAAAAAAAGTGCACATTAGTTCCACATTAATACGACAATTTTGGAAAAAGGGTCCATTAACATAAAGGTATATTAACTCTTGAGCTGGGGAGTCTAGCTGTCCTGGCGGTTGGACCCCTTGCCGTCCTGGGTCTGCATCTGCGAAGAAAAAAAAAAAGTGCACATTAGTTCCACATTAATACGAAATTTTGGAAAAAGGGTCCATTAACATAAGGTATACTTAACTTGACTGGGGTAGTTCTGCCGGGTCTGGACCCCTGCCGTCCTGGGTCTGCATCTGCAAGAGAAAAAAAAAGTGCACATTAGTTCCACATTAATACGACAATTTTGGAAAAAGGGTCCATTAAATAAAGGTATACTTAACTTTGAGCTGGGGAGTCTAGCTGTCCTGGCGGTCTGGACCCCTGCCGTCCTGGGTCTGCATCTGCAAGAGAAAAAAAAGTGCACATTAGTTCCACATTAATACGACAATTTTGGAAAAAGGGTCCATTAACATAAAGGTTATACTTCTTGAGCTGGGGGTTAGTGTGCCCTGCGGTTGGCTGCTCCAGGGAGATAAGGAAAAAGTCCACATTATTCCATTTAATAGGGTTTTAAAAAGGGTATACTTAGATCTTATCTGAGTGGGGTTAGCTGTCCTGGCGGTTGGACCCCTGCCGTCCTGGGTCTGCATCTGCAAGAGAAAAAAAAAAGTGCACATTAGTTCCACATTAATACGACAATTTTGGGAAAAAAGGTATTCTAACTTGGTATCTACTTCTGGTGGTCTACTTCCTCGGTCTGCTCTTGAGGAAAAAAAATGCAAAGACAATATAGCAATTTTGAAAATCCAAATTTAGGAATACTTAACTTAAGGATTTACTCTTGGGGGTCTGGCCCTGCGTTGGGCCCCTGCGAAAGTCTGTCGCAGAAAAAAATATTGCAATAGTCCATAATTAGGAAAAGTCATTCTTAGGGAATTACTTTGGGGTCTGCCCTGCGTCTGGCCCTGCTCTGCAAGAGAAAAAAAAAAATTAGTCACATTATTCACATTTGGAAAATTTAAAAAGGTATTAACTTAGGGAATTACTGCTGGGTCTGCCTCCGCGGTCTGCTCCAGGAAAAATGCACTAGTCAAAAAAAAGACAATTTTGAAATCCATTTGAAAAGGGTCTTAACTAAAGGACTACTCTTGGCTGGGAGTCTGCTGTCCG
>CM034357.1:1795156-1894375 GCA_019925275.1 Mytilus edulis | reverse complement strand
AGCAATCAAATATGGAGGCGAATAATGATAAGGAAAAGAGATGGGATAGTATCTACACAAAGATCATTTTTTCAAATATTGACTGTAGGTCATTTTTGTCATTTTTATTTCGACTCAGGACATCGTAACTTTTGGAATTATCCTAGAACCATCCTAAGACAGTTAGGTATTTATCCTAACTTTAGGACCATATGTAGGACATATCTTATCTTAGGAGACTTTCGTAAAGCTGACTTTGGACTAAGTCGTGTCATAATGCCATCCTAAGACGCGTTCTAGTCCAAAGACAGCTTCGTGGACACGGCTCTAGGTCTTTACAGGTTTATTCCAATCTTGTATTATTCGTTAATTTTCTCAAATGCAAAAAGACATATTGTCATGAATTATCGTTAGACAGTTTGTTCTTATGTTATTGTAAATTAACTCCTGATTCATTAATCTCTACTTAGATTGGCAATCATACCACATCTTCTTATATCTATAGAATAAGGAATGAGTTGTAAAGTTACTATGACACTCTTTGTTACAGTAGTATGTCTCATAATTGATTTGTCCGTTTTAAATCACTATTACTTAAAAATCCAGCAGAAAATGCTGCATATCCATGCCCAATAATATTCTGAGCATCTTTTCCTGCCATGCGACGTACAAAAACTGAATCTCCCTTCTTACAAGAAATTAATTGTTGCTAACACGCCGGTGGAATATCCATAATTTCGACCAATCACTTGATGATTCTGCATAATCTCGACATGAAGTTTTTCTCCATTTGAGAACATTGTGAATAAAAAATGATAAAGTCCGTCCTTTGGAACTGTAAAAACTCCAGTTGTTTTATCATAAATATTTCAACATCAGTTATAACCTGGTCGAATTCTATTTTTTTTAGTCTGATGTAAGGTAGTATAGGTCGACAGAGTTACACAAAACCCAGGTCTTTTGTGTATGAAGTTCTTCAAAACACGAAGGTAAAATATCGCTGTTAACTAGGATTTTCTTATCCCAGGAATAGATTTTCTAAGCCGTATTTGGCACAACTTTTTGGAATTTTTGATCCTCAATGCTCTTCAACTTCGTACTTGTTTGGCTTCATAAATATTTTGATATGAGTGTCGCTGATGAGTCTTGTGTGGGCGAGGCGCGCGTCTGGCGTGCTAAATTATAGTCCTGGTACCTTTGATAACAAATTAATGATGATCTACTCATCGTGTTGCCAGAATTGGGTAATAATGCAATAGTTATTTGAAACGAATGCTACCATTGAGAATGTCTGAAAATAAAAAAATAAAAAACCTTAACAAACAAAATCTAAAAAATCAGATTCTGTTTAAGAAGTTATTGTAAAAGATTTTTATAAATGGTGAGCATGCTTGGTTTGATAGAAATAGCTTTCCATAAATGAATTTCTGGGCTGAAGAAGAAGTATAGTGTATTTGAACTTTTCATATGAATTGTTTTGCATTAATTTAAGCTTTGAGTAAACTACAAAATAAAAACAAGAAAGTAATTGATTATTTTTTTTGTATTCAAGTTAGGTCTTAACAAAAATAAAGGAATTGTTCGGGACTAGGTACATTTGATTAAATTTGTATTTATATAAGTGAAAAACTAAATGGTTAGATGATGAATCATGCGGAAGAATTTAAAACTGTAAGTGACGAAATTCCTGTAACAAGTATTTAATTGGATGGGCCAGAAGCGATTATCATTATATATCTCTCTCTCTCTCTCTGCACTGCATTGACTTGTATGATTTTGTTGAACTGATGCATCTTTGAAAATGTTTAGGCATGACAGGAACTCAATATATAAAAGTTATATGTAGTCTATGTTTCAGAAAATTAAAATCGTACTTGGATTTTGATGTGCATTAAAATCCAGTTTGCAAAAGATAGAACAAAAATTAACAAACACATGAGTTTCATTTGAAACGGTCCCCTCAGTTACACAGTTTAAATCATCTATTATTTGCAGATATCTACTGTCCATCTATTCTCTATCTCCGTTTTAATCAATACTACTCACAACATTTATTATATGAGGGAAACATCTCAAACATCTTTCCCAACTTAGATGGTTTTTTGCACCTTCTGCAGGAATTGAAAAAAATGAATTGGCAAATCTAGAAAAAAAATTTGTGAAACATAAAATGCATTTAAGAATTGAATGCTCCTTTTTGTAATTCATTTGAGTGTAAAAGGTTGACCGAAGAAGCTTTTGTTTGAAGCGCGGAAGCGCAACGCTGAGGTTCTGACGTTGAAAAAAACGTTATATTTACAACATTGTATCGACGTTGATTTTTGGTTGAATATAGTTTGAAACTTAACATTGAAACAACATTGTTTCAAGTTGAAATAAGCAATTCATTCATATTTGTTTGTCGTGTCAAATATAGCATGTATAGGTGGTTGGTTTTTCGTTTTAATTGTTTAAAACAAATTGTGTCCGGATCTTCTATCGTGGACAATACGTTGAGGTCTTTGCTTATTTTTGAAAGCCGTTTAGGGATCTCCACATCAATGGATGGATAACTGTCTCATTGGCAATCATACCACATCTCCTGATATCTTTGATACTTAGTCATCACATACAATATTGAAGCCGCATGACTCGACAGATGACATCAGCAAGATTTGATCTTTAACAGGTTATGACCAAAGCTCATATAGCCAATATGTGATCTGGTAAATAAATACAAACAATCTGTTAATTTATTTTTAATATTTTCGTGAAAATGAATTGTAGTCTCTGAACCCCTCTGGCCATTTCAATTGCATATCCCTTCTTTTATTCAGCGTCTGTTATGTTTATGATGTTTATGATGTTTATGATGTTTGTGTTTTCCTGAAGAAAAAAAACAACACGAATAACATTAGGTAAGCATAAATTAACAATTACGTAGAACGTTTTTTTAAATTAATTTACTGGTTTACATAAACGCGGATCCGTTTTTACGATTTTTTGCTACTGTACATGTGGCAATACAATACAATACAATATGCTTTATTTCAAAAATACTCCGTCACATTGACCTGTGAAACAAGAGGTAAATTACAAAATACAATCACATACAATGCCACCTATCTCGAGCACCAGGTTCACTTTTTACAAATGCCACCTATTCCAAGCATAATTAAGAATTTATTGTAACAATGCCGCCCATCACGATCACGAGGATTTATTGTAACAATGCCGACTATTACGAGCACTAGGAATTATTGTTATAATGCCACCCATCTAAAGCATCAGGATGTATTAATAAAATGCCACCTATCTCGAGCACCAGGAACTTTTGTACAAATGCCACCTATTACGAGCACCAGGATCTATTGTTACAAAGTCACGAATTTGGAGCATCAGGGTATATTGTAATAATGACACCCGTCTTATTGATTGCAGTTTATGCTTTAAATTTGATATGCATAAAAAAATAGGTATACAAATAAAATCAAATGTCTATATTCATTAGGTAAGGGTCCATATAAAGTATATAAATCAACAGAAATCACAAAGTTCATACAGTATCCACACAAACAACAAATGCAACTTTAGGTGAGAGGTACGTAAATGAACGCCTCTAGCGGAATTCGACGTTTGTTGCTGTGTGAGTTATCTTCCGTACACCCGAAAAAATAATTTCAAGATGTCGGAATAAACTCCGATCTGTCGGAATAATGGTCAATTTGGTGGAAGAGTATTTAATGCATCTCATCAAAATGTAACGAAAATTGAAGTATGTAAAATGAAATATCTTGTAACAGTTAAACAGTGCTTTCTCCCAAGAAAATTAAAGAAACTTGGCATTTCATGATGGTCGGAGAGTGATTGAGTCCATACATTAACTTACTATACGCTGGTAATTGTCACAGATCAGAGACTTTACTTGAAAATCGGGAATGTTGATATGAGACGTGAAAACGAAATGTATGTTGATAAGAATATCAAAAACACGTACATGTATTACACACCCAAAATAACAAATTGAAGCTTACACTGTGTATTGTCATTTTATATATTGAAATTCCATAGCAAATATAGTCACAGACTTACATTCAGGCATTTGCATTCAAAGAAATGAATTTGTTTCTCAAAACAACTGTGAAAACGGCTAGGACGTATTCAATCCTCGAAAAAAGAGGTGAATATTGATATATATATATATATTTCGTCTAAACATCAACCCAACAATGTTAGATCTGTAAATTTGCCTTCGCAAATTTTTTGTTCTTCCCTCGCCGGGATTCGAACCCATGCTACTGTGATATCGTGACACCAAATCGCCTGCACTGCAGCCGTCCCGCTAGACCACCCGACCACCTGGGATGTACAAAAATACACCTTTCCTCGTTGTAGAGTTGTCACTGACTCAGACGAACTTATAAATATAATTATTTTCTGTGACTGAATCTTACATTAATTTGTAGGATCCTTTACTATCTATAATTTAGCTGATCTGTAACAATAACATCTGCATGCCTTATATATCATGTACTGTACTACGCCGCTAGATTAAAACTGACAAGGAAAGGTAATACACGGCCACTGAAGGTTGATGTTTAGACGAATTGTTTCTATATATATATATATATATATATATATATATATATATATATATATATATATATATATATATATATATATATATATATATATATATATATATATTTATATACTAGTAACTATTTCTCATTAAATATAAACATCAACCTTTCTTTACAGTACTTTCTTTCACGTCCGCGATATGATATATAGATAGATTTTGAAAATGAAAGTACTAGTACTATTTTAAAACACATAATTTGTAGTAAAAAGATATTGAAGCAAAAGAGTTTAATTGCTGTCTGTGTGACATGACATGTGTGAAATAGCAAGAAAAAAGGAGTAGGTCCTGTAAGTGCCGAGTTTGGCCTCAAATTTCCAGTTCATCTAACGAAAGATTTTTGACCATTTTTTAACAATTAACACTTAAGTGTTTATTTCAATTGATTCAATTGGTTTATGTGAAATATTTTAACTGATTAAGTCATAAAAAAACACCCCGATTCAAGCTTAAATATGAAAAATCTTTTAAATATGCAAAGAAATCGTCACTTTTTAGATGTTTTTTGTCAAAAATGAATGTGGCCGCATACGTGTTCATCCTCAACCTTTATATATGCTATGCATTATCATTAAATGCAACTTAAATTCCATTATTACATTGGTTGCAATAAATTACATTGATTTCCCAGTAAAATAAAAACCGATAATTTCACATATGAATAAACGTGGTTATTTCACTCTCTGACGTCATACAACAATAGGCGTTGTCAAGACGTCGATAACGTCGGATCAAAACAAATTGTGAATGCGTAGGAAACACATAAAGTTCCTTACATTTTCTACATTAATTTCATAAAAAAAAGCCTTTAGCCAATGTAATAAAAAGTATAACTAATCGCCTTATTTGAATATCAAAAATAAGACAACTTGAATTGTGACCGAACGCCGCTATGGATTAAACTCGTGCTGCGCACTCGTTTAATCCATGCGTCGTTCGGTCACGCGTTGTCTTATTTTTGATATTCCAATAAGGCGATTAGTTATACTATAAATATTATGAATAAACACGAATGCAGCCACTTTCATTTAAGACGGAAACCGTCTAAAATTGTGAAAATTTCAGTAATTTAGCATGACTTAATAAGCAACACGACGGGTGCCACATGTGGAGCAGGATCTGCTAACCCTTCCGGAGCACATGATATCACCCCTAGTTATTGGTGGGGTTCGTGTTGTTTATTCCTTAGTTTTCTATGTTGTGTCGTGTGTACTATTGTTTTTCTGTTTGTCTTTTTCATTTTTAGCCTTGGCGTTGTCAGTTTGTTTTAGATTTATGAGTTTGACTGTCCCTTTGGTATCTTTCGTCCCTCTTTTAATGATATTAGTACCCGATATATGTGCATGGTATTGTCAAAAACAGCCCATATTTGTGGAGCAGAAGCATTCTACTTTCCAATTAAAAGCTATAAGATTACATTTTCACAATTTTGCAAAACTGCTATATTTTAGGAGCAAAATTGGGTCTTATTGAACCTACTCTTTTGAAGGGACAATAAACTTGAACGTGAATCGAAAATGGGGATTGGGCCTTGTACAAGGACAAACAGGAAGTAAATATATCTTTCAAATGAACGAAAAAAAAATTTAAATGTTACACGTTGCTTTTCCAGCACGAAAATACGGTATGGGAAAAATAGAGATCCGATGCATGAAAATTAATACTTACCGCCACTTCAAAAATAAAATAATTAGCAAAGTACATATATTATACTTAAGAATTAGAAATTTCTCCCTGCATCAATCAATTCATTTTAAAATGCGCAAAATTTCGGAACTACCGTAATTTCTTTTTCGGTTGATACTGTTTGTTTACATGTGCAAATGCTGCTATAAAAATTTAGAAATAGATTTTTTTTATTTTTTTTAAGGAATTTCTTCTTATTTTTTCGCAATAAATGAAATTTTGCAAAACATTCTAAGTACGAACAAGAATATTGTGGCATAAATTACGAGACACATAATGCCGTTGCAATTTCCAATCGCTGCAACATATGATTAATACGTTAAAACTCCTTCAAAGTCGGTTCTTCAAAATCACATGCAGCTTTTCTATTCAGTACATTGTTTGCTTGATAATTACAGTTCACAAAATCTAGACTGGATACATTCATCAGAACGTCATATAATGTGTGTTCAAAGTCCTTGTTGAACACTATAATATATAAATAACACATAACTGAGTGGGGGATAGAGCAGATTGGTACCCCAAGAAAACATTGTCAACCGCGGTGAAGCCGAGTTACAAAAAAAAACACCAAAAGTTAATAAGTTGGAATTTGTATACATCTGTTTTTGAATATTCACATCTATGCACTGTCCTCACTATAATAATGGAACAAAGGCCACGAATGGAATAAAACCCAAAGAAAACACTGTCAACCGCGGTGAAGCCGAGTAACAAAAAACCAAAAGTTAATAAGTTGAAATTTATATACATTTGTTTTTAAATATTTACATCTATGCACTGTCCTTGCTATAATAATGGAACAAAAGCAACAAAAGGAAAAAAGTAGGGATAATATGCATCAAACTTTAAAATATTCTTTTTTGCTTTGCTTTTGCCTATAATATACCCCGCGTATTAAAATTTTGAACTTGTTGCCTTTTGTTGGCTGTTATTCGTGTGTTTCTTTGTCAATTGTGTTCTCCAATTCATTTATTTTGTAGTCCTGTGGTGTTGTGTTGTCATTTTGATGATATATTTCACATAGCCAGAAAAGAGGGAGGTTTGGCATGCCATAAAACCAGGTTCAACCCACCATTTTTGCTTTACAAATGTCCTGTACCAAGTCAGGAATATGGCCATTGTTATATTATGGTTCGTTTCTGTGTGTGTTACATTTTAACGTTGCGTCGTTTGTTTTCTCTTATTTTTTATATAGCGATAAGACGTGTCACGGTACTTGTCTATCCCAAATTCATGTATTTGGTTTTGATGTTATATTTGTTATTCTCGTGGTATTTTGTGTGATGCTTGGTCTGTTTCTGTGTGTGTTACATTTTAGTTTTGTGTCGTTGTTTTCCTCTTATATCTGATGCGTTTCCCTCGGTTTTAGTTTGTTACCCCGATTTTGTTTTTTGTCCATGAATTTATGAGTTTTGAACAGCGGTATATCACTGTTGCCTTTATTTACATTTATCCCACATCTCCTTTCCTGTCATATCAAACACACCTTTTAAGTTTGCAAATGACCAGTACTATTGGATCGAAGTATGTGTTCATGTTTGTTTTGCGTTCTCGTGCCATTGAAACATAATTTTAAATATTTATATGCATGACCTTCTGCAACTATCGGGGAATAAAAGTTTACTGTTGTGTTTAATGATTCCAGATATACGTTAAAAATACATCCAAACAAATTATAATGAAGTAGTCATTGTCTTTACAATTCTGCTGATATAGCCTTGACGTTGCGTAATCCTTTCGGCGACGTCATGATTTTTTTTCTCTTTTTCCGTCAGCTATTCCCTTTCAACGGCTGATATATATATATGACAAGGGAGTTCGGTAACCCCATGAAAATTATATATCAAAAGAAAGGAAAATAATACCTTAAAAACATTTGATTTTTATAAAAAAACTTGTAGGATTGGTTTCAACGTCAGAATAAATAAGGCTTAAATTTTCTTATTATTGGTTTAAAGGAGTAGGTTCAGTAAGACCACTTTTTTGACCCCAACATATAGCAGTTTTAGAAAATTGTGAAAATGTAATCTTTAAGCTATATTTTGGAAAGTACTATGCTTCTGCTACATAAAATTGAGTTGTTTTTGACAATACAATGCACAAATTTCGCGTTCTAGCAAGTCATGCTAAATTACTGAAATCTTCAAAATTTTAGCATTTTGATTAATTTTTAGACGATTTCCGTCTAAAATGAAAGTGGCCGCATTCGTGTTCATTCATAATATTGAAATGTAAGTTGTATTTGATTTTTATTTTGACCAAAAAACATCTGAAAAGTGACATTTTTTGGCATATTTGATAGAGTTTTCATATTTAAGCTCGAATCATAGCGTTTTTAATGATTAAATCAGTTAAAATCTTTCATTAACTAATCAAATCAATTGAAATAGACAATTAAGTGTTTAAAAAGTGTCCAAAAACTTTCGTTAAATGAACCTGGAATTTGAGGGTAAATCGGCCCTTACCGGACCTACTCCTTTGACGTTATGTCTACATACCTTATGTTGTTTCCTTATCATTTTCAAATGTCTGGAACTCGGAAATCATATCGTTGACTTTTCATTATCTTTTGATAAGTTCTACGTGTATACAATTTCTTTTAAAAATCGCCGGACAAGTTATTTATGTACCTATTGCCTTAACTTACATACTGAATATTGATAATTAAAAATGTTAAAAATAAAATAAATAAAAACGTACCTCGACAGCTTTTACCCCCATGCCTAAATCCTTCCTCTTCATTTTTCTCATGATCAAATTTTCCTAAAACTCTGTCCCTTAAATCTGTACAAAAATAAGAAAAACAGCGATCATCATCGCCATGCAATATTTCATATTTGTAAAATTCGAGTGAAAAATAAAAAGAAATCATTAAGAATTTCAGAGCATAGATGAAAATAATTATAATAATATGATTATGTATGACGGATTAGAATTAAAGTGGGAGCTGATAATCTAACTTCTCAAAAGTTCCTTTTCAGTAACAAATCAGTAGTAAAGAACTAAATAACTGTATGTAAGCTGAGTATGCTGTTCCAAGATTAAAGTACATATTTATTTAGAGTTGTAGTCATATTGGAACGTACAACAAAATGGACGATGGACACACTGAAGTCAGTAATGATATCTCTACAATATGCAATATGGCGAGGTTTTCAAAACACTTCACGTTTGCTCATTATAATTTCCAAATATTAACCCCACTCAAGTATTTAAAGACAGCAACTGATAATAATTATAAGAAACACTTATATCTCCTCAATATTGTTCAGGTAAGTTGTACAATCCCCTGTGTTTGTCTCACACTTGATGATCGCTGTCGCCTGCGGTTATACATTTATCAGCATCATGTCACGTGATAGTTCTGGGTGTGCTTATCCTCGTGTATCAGCTGTAAGTTGCCGCTCTTTCACATGCTGTTGTTTATCTATGTTTTAAATATTTCCGGATAATAACAGATTAGTTCTAGTAATATATTTGGATGAATAATAATTTTTACTCCTTGGTTTTGATTGTTATTGTCTTTTTATTTTTGTATACTTTGTACGATTTTGATAAACGTCCCGGTTAGACGTCAGTTTGGGCTGATATTTCTTTTTAATATTCCTGATTTTATTAGATATTGTACAAAATAAAAGGCGACATTGATTCCAATTTTCGATAGAAAAATCCTTATTTATGAACTTTTGTCAGGGAAAAATATCAACCAAATTTCAACGTTGAAATGACTTTGTGTGCCGGGTGGGTTTATTTTAAAAATGTGTGCACAATCAACGCTTTTACAACCCTATAGCTATGAAGTTACTAAAAGAATAATTCAATATTATAATAAATATTGCATTTTTTCGCTATGATCATGAAAAAATGATTACTATCAAGTGCCACTTTTATTTACCTGTGCCCTTTATCGTGGAAATTTTTTCATCATGAATGTTACAATCATTTTGAAATGAATGTTAATTCCAGAATGACGCGAGATTGCTATTTGTCAATCAAAATAACGTATTATAATTAAACATTCATCTAATGTAATTATTTAAAATTTAATCAACTAGTTCCTGCCATGCCTTCCAAACTGTTCCGGGTGTACAGGTTTTCTGTACTCAGTAAAATGTGTGGTGTAAATACGGTCATATAAGTTAAAACGTTATGATGAACCTTAAATAAGTAGCTGATACTAACATACATGACAATTCATTTCGCAAGACATGACGAAGATCACGTAAAACGCTTGACAGTACCAGAAAGGCCAAATAAATAAAAAAAAAATGAGACACATTAAATCATTAGAACAAAATAGGAGGTCACGACCAATGAGGTTATTTACTGAATAAAACATTGCGCTTGAAGGGTAAAACAGGTTAGTACAGAAGCAGTGGAGTACCTGTTATATAACCCCTGCAGGTCTTAAACAAGGATAACTTAATAATGGAACCATCTCCACACCAAAAATAACTTAATAATGGAACCATCTCCACATGATGGATAACTTAATTATTGAACCGTCTTCACACGAAGGATAACTCTATAATAGAACCATCTCCACAAGAAGGATAACTTGATAATGGAACCGTCTCCACACGAAGGATAACTTAATAATGAAACGATCTCCACACGGAGGATAACTTAAAAATGGAATCATCTCCACTGAAGCACTGGTTAGTGGTCGCTCTATAGGTGACTAGGTAATCGTTCTTTTATTGCCAATATACATTCTGATAAGTTTATGAATATGAATGTTTTCTTAACACCAATCGGCAAATACATTGTTCATTTTGGGGACTACAATTGATTTTACAATAACTCATAAAATATGTTGTTAAAATGGATGCCCCCTACGTATAAAAAGGGTAATATTTATATAATCTTTACTAGTCGGCGCGGCACGTTTGCGCTTTTTTGGACGTTTGTGCTTCAATTTATAGAAAATTTGCGTTTTGAAAAAGGTCATTTGCCCATACTAGTATCATGATATAGATGCAATATACTCAGGACTGTGTTTATTTACCTGTTTTAATCATATTTAGTTCTTCACGTAACGTATTTACGTCTGCTCTAATTTGATTTATTTCTTTCTTGTGAGCATTTTCCTTTTCTATCATTTCTTTACGAAGTATATTAATTTGCTCTTTCGTCGCATCTAGTTCTACTTTCACTTGTTTAAGTTCATTTCTCGTCGTATCTAATTCTACTTTCACTTGTTTAAGTTCATTTCTCGTCGATTCCAGTTCTACTTTGACTTGTTTAAGTTCATTTTTAGTCGATTTCAATTCTACTTTCACTTGTGTAAGTTCCTTTCTCTTCGATTCCACTTCTACTTTCACTTGTGCAAGTTTATTTCTCGTCGATTCCAGTTCTACTTTCACTTGTTTAAGTTCATTTTTAGTCGATTCCAATTCTACTTTCACTTGTTTAAGTTCAATTTTAGTCGATTCCAATTCTACTTGCACTTGTTTAAGTTCTTTGCTCGTCGATTTCAATTCTACTTTCACTTGTGTAAGTTCGTTTTTCATCGATTTCAATTCTACTTTCACTTGTGTAAGTGCCTTGTTGTTCGATTCCAATTCTTCCTTCACTTTCTTTATTTCATTTCCGTGTTGAAGTAACTCGTCTTTTATTTGGACAATATTTTGTTCCACTTTATGTACATATAATGCACCAAGCAATACAATTACAGACAGTAGAAAAACAACTACATGATTCCCCATTACTGTTATGTTTCAAAATGTACAATGTCCTAATTAGTTACCTTCACGGGTGACTGACATGTTTAAATATTGTTTCAACAAATAAGTTTAAAGTCCATTAGGTCTAGCTTATGGGGTATTCAGTTCGTTATTCTTTAAATGTTAACAATTTGTACTCTTTTCTTATTTTTACCATTATTCATTTTTATGTTTGAGCAAACCAGTATTCTATATTCTTTATTTGTATTGTCCTTTTTTGCTATTATATTCTTTAACTTTTAATTCGTTATTTTTACTCTGTAAACGACATTCATACTTTTTCCTGGTATGGATAATATTCATAAAGTATGTGAAAAGATAAGCTTATTAATTTCTATCAATGATTTTTTTCTTTAAATTTTGTATTAGAATATTTATTGATTTTAGAAAACAAAGAATTGTTAAACAAAAATAAAGGTAACCAACTTCGTAATGTCACTATAGCAAACCGGGTCAGTTTCGTATTGTTTTTTTCCAAAAATAAACAATATTTGGTTTGTAGCATAATTATCTGTTCACGTTAAACAAAATATTTATATCTTTAAATTCAAGATTCAAGAATTTAAAAAAAAAAATCGTGTTTTGATCCTTAAAAAATATGATTTATCTCATGCTTGAAAAATAAATAATACGCAGGAGTGAAGATCGTGTCCAGTATTATATAACATTTACCAGTGATTTCTTCAAAAACATCATGAGAAATTGTTTTGCTTTGTGAATTGGACGTCATAGAACAAGTTTCCCGCAAATATTTCTTATCAAAAGTTTTTAGATTTGTCAAATATCAGTCAGTTTCCTTTCCAAAATCAGTCGTCAGAACCACCTTCTGTGTATATGACTTTCTTCAAAATCATAGGAATCAGACGTTTCTGTTGTTTTCAACCTAATCTGAAAAAAATACTAATCTTTTTTTTTTTTGTTACACAATATGTAAAAAAGAAGATGTGGTATGATTGCCAATGAGACAACTGTCCACAAGAGACCAAAATGACACAGACATTAACAACTATAGGTCACCGTATGGCCTTCAACAATGAGCAAAGCCCGTACTGCATTGTCAGCTATAAATTGCCCCGATAAGACAAGGTAAAACAATTCAAACGAGAAAATTAACGGCCTTATTTATTTTAAAAAAATGAAGGAAAAACAAATATGTAACACATAAACAAACGACAACCACTGAATTACAGGCTCCTGACTTGGGACAGGCACATTCTTAAATAATGTGTTGGGGTTAAACATGCTAGCGGAATCCCAACCCTCCCCCTAACCTTGGACAGTAGTATAACAGTACAACATAAGAACGAACTATAAAAATCAGTTGAAAAAGGCTTAACTCATCAGATGGACAAAAATACAAGTGGACGTGGGATGGTATATATCATCTTTGCAAAATTGTAAAAAATCTTTCGACCAAATAACCGATTAGGGTGGATCATTAGAGTAAATGTTCCAGACCATATGAGTATTTGGACCGTATGCGTACTTTTAAAGTCTGAATTTGCATACATTGGTCATAAAAAAAAAAACCACTGTGAATAAAAGGAATTACATAAGAGATCGGTAAAAGATGTATTTTTCCACTTTTTTTTTATTATTATTATTATTTAAACGGATTTAAATTGATAACGAGTTCATGGTCTCCTCATTTTTTATTTTTGTTTCGAAATAATGTTAATAATTACTTGTATGTCGCTATACGTGTTTCCGTGCTATTAGAGATTTACGACAAATCTTACTACCGACTGTTTATTTCTTCGTAAATTTTACGGACGCCATTACGAGTTGGTTAACCGTTTTGGAATAACTGTTTCACAGATGATATCGAATATGTTCCTTACGTCGTAACTACAATCCCCTTCCCTTTCATGAATATGACTTACCGAATAAGACTATTTACCGGATTTGTTATAACATGAGCAACACGACGGGTGCCACATGTAGAGCAGGGTCTGCTTACCCTTCCGGAGCATATGATATCACCCCTAGTTGGTGGGGTTCGTGTTGCTTTTCTATGTTGTGTCATGTGTACTATTGTTTGTCTGTTTGTCTTTTTCATTTAGCCATGGCGTTGTCAGTTTATTTTCGAATTATAAGTTTGACTGTCCCTCTGGTATCTTTCGTCCCTCTTTTACATTATCTTTAACAGGTAAGATATAGGGGATCGTACCAAAATAAAATAAAGAAGTACGAAACAATTAGCATTTCAACATATACATGATATACAATCACAGGAAGTCATTTTCTTAATTTAGATAATTATAATAATCTTTTATTCGTAAGCAATACAACTTATAGAATAAAAATATTACAAATATTCAATTACATTAATGAAATCTATATAAAACATTTAAATAATCAGTCAAATAATCATATAAGTAAGTATACCCATATAACAGTACAGCTGCAGAGTATGACAAAATATAAGCAAATAGTGGAACTCTAAATTTGCAAAACTTTTTGATGGACAGATTGAGATTGAGGATGCATTTAATATAAAAAATAAGATATAACGTAAATTTTCGGACTAGAAATTTTGTTAAACCTATCTTTGAATATAGAAATGTTCTTTGTCAACTAACAAAAAAAACTATAAAATTATATCCGACAGCCTTATCTAATTTTTAAAATGACCATCGCATTTTAACTGTAGGTTCAAACAAGATGGTAGAAATTATCCAATACCAAAACTGCGACTGATTAATCCGACAAATTTTGAAACGTGTCCACCTTTGTATGTGGTTGGTTGACATAAATTTGTCAAACTCTAATTGGTCCATCGAACCAAACTTTATAACCCTTCCTCTATTTTTAATCTGTAAATCAGGAAAAAATTTCTTACAGAAAACTATTTTTTCTTATTTGTACTCTTTGGAATATTAGGTATACTAAGAAAAATATATTTTGTTACAAGGTACATGTATCAGCAGGGCATTAGTCTGCACTTCGGTGTTGACATGAATATCAATTATATGGTAATTTTTTTAAATTTCTTGTTTAAAAAAGTATGATTTTTTCGAAATAATAAGGATTTTCATATCCCAGGCGTAAATGATTTTGGCCGTATTTGGCATAACTTTTTGGAATTTTAGGTCCTAAATGCTCTTCAACCTCTTTGATCTGAGCGTTACTGAGGAGTCTTATGTAGACGAAATGCGCGTCTGGTGTATGAAATTATAAGCCTGGTACCTTTGATAACTATTTACAGAATATCAGGACTCAATTGTTTTTTCGGTGGAGTGATAATAAGTTTCGCCAATTTAATTTAATTGCAGAAATATAACTTATGAATAAAATGCGCCTTAAAATTCACTATTGAGACGACCCCTTTATTTTATCTGTCAAAGTCGTAGTGAATAGTCGCTAGTAATAATACTGAGACTTTCTGTAAATCTCTACTTATAGCGTTACATCACGACTACGGAAGTTTTTTACGACCGTGACTGGATATCCAGCCCTTGCACGGTCGGCCCTGGCTTGCGCCTTTTGGAGTATTTTTTTTAAATAATTAAATTTTTGCTTTAAGGTAATTAATATAATTTAGAATGACTGCGTTATATCAAGAATTCTGCTCTAGGGAATACAGTACCTGTCAATTGTGAAATCTGCTGTATAGTCTATTATAATTATTATGAATTTCTTTTAGGGGATGACCATTAGATTTTATGAAGGGACAGGTGGATGTTTTGTGGACAAAACTTTCATTTTTCCTGTTAAAACATGAAGGTCGGTTACATCAATTTATTTTGCGCGACATTGTACCGCAAAAATCTTTTTTCACTCTTGAACACATTCATTGACTGCAAGAATATATGTTTCCATCCTGTCTGAAGCGAGATATTTTTTTGTTCGGTTCTTACAAGATTATACCATTCTTTAAAAGAAATACTCTTTCCCCTTTCCGCTTAACAGAATATCAAATGATTGCTCTCTAAGCTATTGATCTTTTTCCATGAATAATGCTAAAACTAAAAAAGAACAAGAATGTGTCCCAAGTACACGGATGCCCCACTCGCACTATCATTTTCTATGTTCAGTGGACCATGAAATTGGGATAAAAACTCTAATTTGGCATTAAAAATAGAAAGATCACATCATAAGGAACATGTGTAGTAAGTTTCAAGTTCAAAACTTTTATGCAGGTGGAAAATTGTAAACAATAGTTCTTGTAATTTTTGTACACAAGAAGAGGAGTATGTATGCTCACTTCTTAATGCTGTGTCCGTATTTAAAACTTTTTTGGATTAAAATAGATGAAGTTTTAAAGAATCGTAAAAATACGTTTAAGATAAAACTAAGACACTTGGTATTTGGATATAAAATTTCTGACGAAGAATATTTTGACTTTAACTATTTTTTAACAATTGTTGGTTTTTCAATTTACAAAGTCTATTACATATCTGATCAAAAGACAAAAAATGTCAATGTGTTCTCAATTTTTCTCAATGAGTTCAATAGAAGAGTATGTTTGAAAATTAAAAGTATTTTTTTAGCAAATATTAGAAAACATATGAATAGTCATACTAAGTGATATTATTTAATATATATTTGCTATACAAATGTAAAATGTATTTTACAACTATTCACTACCCTGAGTGATAAATGGATTGTAACAGGGAACAACAGGAGGAGCTTGGACTCCTAAAGGATATTGTAACAAGCCAATATTTGAAATAAGTATTTAACTATAAAAAAAAAAGTTTCAAGTTCATTGGACTTTAACTTCATCAAAAACTACCTTGATCAAAAACTTTAACCTGAAGCGGGACGGACGAACGGACGGACGAACGAACGGACCTACAGACCAGAAAACATAATCCCCTTCTACTATCGTAGGTGCGGCATAAAAATGATACCGTACCAATCATTTTTTTCAAGACAACTTTCTTTTGTATTTTTTTTATAATTAATTTTGTTAACTAGGGTTCATCAACATGATTTTGGTAGTAAAAATTAACCCATAAACACACGCTGTTATCGGATCTAGATGTTGACTGGGAATATGTGCTTTGACTCTTTCCTCTCCTAAATACATGGTTGATGCATCTGTCATTAGATTCAAAACGACGGTAATTTTCATAGTTTCTCCTTCGAGGACAGCTAAGGGTTACTTTACGTTGCCACAATGGTTGAATAGGTCTAAATGTATCAACGATATTGTATTCAAACATACTTGGAGTTCCCATCAAGGTCCGGAATGCATTTATCTACAATGAACCACATATTGAAAAATAAGTCTGTAATTTTGCTATGTATCCGATTTCATTTGTTTTATAATTGCATGTTTAAATACTTGACATCTTTCTGGTTTTAGTATCAATCAAGATATCTTATTTATAAGCTTTTTATTAAATAATCATAAGACGTACATCCTTCTTTCTACGAGAGCATGGATGGAGTTTAAAGAATAGAGAATGATACACCTATTAAATATTATACTTTAGAAAATTGGACAACAAAAAAATAAAGAAATAGAGAATGACGGGATGCTGAAATATATAAAGAATAGAGAATGATTTGTATAGTTTATACAGGATAGAGAAAAATGGCTTCAAAAGTTAGAGAAATATTTTAAATACAATACTTGATGGTCCCAACAAAGAATAGAGAATGATTTGTATAGTTTATACAGGATAGAGAAAAATGGCTTCAAAAGTTAGAGAAATATTTAAATACAATACTTGATGGTCCCAACAAACATTGTTTTATGCAAAGACACGACACGTTTTTCAGTTTTAACTGAAAAATTTTAATAATTCAGCAAATTCTGAGTATTGTTCTTTATTAATTTTTTTCACCAGCTAGCATTCTATCATATACATATAGATTAAAACTTGGCAGGTTTTTGACCATGGGCTAATGAGGGGTCTGATATGACAAATCACATGTTTTTTTTATCATATATACTTTAGCAGAAGACATACAGACAAGAGCTGTTTTTTAACTTTGAAAAATGGATTTAGTTTAATATTTGTTTTGGATTTGTTAATAATATACTTTTCTGTTTCCTAATATTGGATTTTTATCATACTTAGTTATGTTTTTCACTAAAATGTGCCAATGAGGTGTATTTTCCAGAGTTTGAAGGATAACGTCGAAATGCTATGCGATAATGTTACTTATCGGTCGTCCCACTGTCTATGTCACTCTGCTCTGTGAGTTCTTAATAAATATGCATCTTGTCTATATACCAGCTTTGATTATTTGGAATTACTATCAATTTTCACTTCTTTGTACTATGAACATCAAAATTATTTCATTTCTCCTTAAATACTGTTCTTTCACCTGTACAGCGAGTTTTATCTAGGTTAAGCATTAATTGTATTGTTTCATTGTTGATATTCACCCCACATGTACCAAGTGTTAGATTAGTTTTATTGATTTTAAAGAAATTTTTACACAAACGAACAAGTATACATAATGACAAAATTATTTTCATTTATTTGTATAGGATATGACGCAGCTTTTAAGGAAGCAAAAAATATTTTTAAATCTTCTTATTTTTTTACAGTAATTGGAGTAGTTAAATAATTTTGATACAAAAATGATATTTTATTTACCTGATATTCAGACATAGAAATGCTTTGTTCAAAAATGGTCCATATAATATTCTCAGTACATGGAGGTGTTGTAAAACTTCCACAATATCGGTACCAACAGGTGGTTGATTCCGGGAAAAGATCTATGACTGGAAATTTGTCGAGGACTATCTTACTACCTGTAAATCAAAACATTTTGCTAATAAAACTGTTGATATTATCAATTGAATATTTTTAAGGAGTTATAATTAGTTAAAACTTGGTCACATGTACATCTGTATCTACTCAATTTGCACACCGATAGGTTTTGAATAATAATGTAACAGTTATAGCCTTTGGTTGAGGTCGATACGATGTTAATATCGACCTGGAGAAGCATATCCACCTCGGACTTCATCCTCAGTTAATATGCTTCTCTTAGGTCGATATAACCTCGTATCGACCTCATACACAGGCTATAATTAAAAATATATCATAAAATATTCCATAGACCTGAAGGAACTATATGAACGTTATTTTTGTATTGACTAACTATCGCTGATTATTGTTTCAATTCAACATGTCTATAACGGGCTAATGATTCCCTAGGGTCATGTTGGTAAGGTTGACTGACTGTTTGCCGTTAATGCTCAATAACATTGCATTATTAGGCAAACTTCTCGTATACAGTTTAATATGCAATTTAATTATTATATAATGGATTACATATAAAAGGTGTATTTACATTGGGCGCAATGACGTAGTTTATTTTAAAGAAGAACAACAAAAATGTCTCCATCCAACCTACTACGTTCGCTTTTCACTGTGTCTGCGATCGCAACCATTTCCGAGAAAATTATCAACATGCAGTCAGAAATAACATGGTTCAATGGCCTAATTAAAAATTCAAAATTAATGAACTATGCTACTTTAAATTTCAAAACATGGTAGAAATAATCACCAAAAATGCCAAATTTATAAATATTAGAGGCATAACTGTCATAAGTCAGTAAATTGAGCGAGGAAAATGCAAAAAGAATTTCATAACTTTAAAGTCTTAATTTGAATAGAATGGTTCAAATTTCAGCAATGATTTATATTAAACAAATATATTGCATGGTACGTCAGCAAGAACCTTATCGGGAAAATCTTATTACTTGTACCCTGCAAGTAATTGGATAATATGCTGCTTGGATTACAGATGAAAACGAGAGCGAGGCTCGGGTACAGGTAGTTGTATGGCATCCATCAAACATAGACAAACACTCATGTAAATCTTAGATGCTTTATATATCTCATTCAAATATTAATAGTATAAATTACATATTTAAATGAAAATATGCCGTATACGCCATTTTTTTTTCTGTTTAATTTATTGAACATGGTATTTAATCTTATCAACATCTCTTGCTTTAAAAAATTGTTTTCATTCCTAATGTGTGCCGAAAAGGTTGTCTCTCTTTCACTTACCTGGTGAGGGTATATATGGGAGCATTGATACTATTTCGTCATAATTATGATTGTGTTTGCCAGCCTGTAACGAGAATCGTCTGTCATTGAATTCATAAAATCACTATAAAAAAACAATTATTATCAAATGAGATGTTATTTGTATCACAGGTATGTTTTTCATATGTCGAAATACTGTACTTTTATTTGTGTTGTGCTTTCTATCTGTACCAAGTAGTGAATTTGGAGTTTGGAGAAGACTTTACTTTGGAGAAGACGTTTTGGAGAAGACGTTACTTTGGAAAAAACGTTACTTTGGAGAAGACGTTACTGATTTGAAAAACTTGTGTCTAATCCATTTGTCCTTTTTGAATAATAAAATATGTTTTAACTAGTCAATTTTTAAGGTTTTAAATACAAAGTCAAATTCCATAATGACCAGGACTTTAATCCGATCACATTCGAAAATATCCATGCCCTCTGTACGTTGAAGAAACCTTTAAATAAAAACTTGACAAGATTAAGGGTTACCTTGTACAAATAAAAGCCTGCTTCTACTTATAGCACATCCATTTACCGATAGCCGGGCTAAATTTCCCGTAAGATGTCCAACTAGTTGACCCTACCTTCGTTATAAATTGAGTATTTAAAGGGGCATGTGTCACCTCTTGGAGGTATCAGTTTGTTGTTTGTTTTCTGTCTTATTGGTGTATAGCCTATGTGTCTTTTTATTCATTTGCCTTAATTTCATATACACAATACTTATAACTTTGTAAACTCTACTATGATTTTTAGGTATTTATACGAGATAAAATGACCTTACATAAATAAGTACTGAAATCACTGCTCGTAATTCTACTGGTCCATTTCCAGTTGTGACAAAATCAAAATGGACCTGAAATACAACATGTACAATATATAAAATGGCTTTGGTATGGTTTTACATTAGTATTTTTTGGGGTCCTTTATAGCTTGCTGTTCGGTATGAGCCAATAATGATTTACCTTTATAAATTGTGACTTGGATGGAGAGTTTTCTCATTGGCACTCATACAACATCTTCTTATATCTATATAGGTTCAGTAAAAGTTCATACACCAAAGAAAGGGATCATCACATCTTTCAATGACACGTTCGTTTGTGACCAACATATGCATAATGTTCTGTTAAAAAGTATTGATGAAAGTAAGTATTTATATGAGGTTCTATATTTTCTTTGAGAAGGGGGCTAATTCGTTACGCCATTTTCTCTATCATTTTTCACCGTTATATTATATTCTTAACTTTATGACATCCTATGATTTTGTATTCTTTTTGTTCTTTTCTCTTTATATCAACTATTTTTGTGTTAATAACATTTTGGTTTGGTTTTTTTTTTCAAATTTGTCCTGTATCGTTCCTAGTAAGGGTTAATCCAGAAAAGCGCTAAATACGCATGAAATTATTAAGTGTAATTTTCATTTTATTCTCTATTTTCCCCATTATTCTCTATCATGTTAATCCATCCTGATCTCATAAAAACTTTTATAAAAAAAAAAATAGGGTATGTTTAGGTTCAAATATTGATCAGTGTATTTATAGTCATCTGGTCTGGACAACTTATATAGTGTGTCGTCTTAATATTCAAGGAGCCTTTTTCAACTGATTTGTATATATAGTTTTTTTTTTATGTTGGTACTGCTATAACCACTGTCCCAGATTAGGTGAGGGTTAAGCGCTTAAAAACATGTTTAACCCCGTCACATTCATTATGTGCCTCTCCCAGGAGCCTGCAGTTTAGTGGTTGAAGTTGGCTCAGGTCTGTCGTATATGTTTTTCGTAAACTGTTTTGTTATAAATTAGGCCGTCAGTTTTCTCAATTTAATTGTTTCATAGGTTTTCATATCGGGGCCTTTCATAGCCCACCATACGGTATGGCTTTTTTCACTGTTGAAGGCCGTACGGTTGTTTATATATAGTGTTTACATCCACTTCATTTGAACATTTGTGGATAGTTGTCTCATTGGCAATCATACCAAATCTCCATATTTTTATAAGGAGAACAATAACCAAATTTACTTACTTCCATGGCATATCGGTGTCCGTTTATTGTGTGTTCTGAACCCCATTGGCTATTACTCCCCCAATGGAAATGCAATTCGTTAAGTTGAAGGGGTTCCTGAAGACCCCCTCTTTTAATTAATGGTTGGCGATCAGGAAAGTCTATTATAACTGTAAAAACGATAGAATATAGTAAAAAGGTTTAAAAGAAAGAAAATAACAACACAACAGAATAAAAACATCTTACAACAAAAGTTTTCTAAATTATCATAAGTATAATTCAAATTCGATAATAGGTTTGTGCGTATTTACTTTGCAAATTGTTGCGAAGAATATTTGCTTCCATAAATGAAATATTTGTTTAAGGAATATGTTTACCTGCATGACCATTGTTTCTCAGCTCCATTTTTACTCGTTCTGTATTTTCTAGATCCGAGAAGTCAAACGGGACAATTCTGTTGTTTTTTACCACATCTTTCGTTTTAATATCGACAGGTGACTGCCTTTTACTAATGCACATTTCATTGCCTTCCAAGCAATGCCAAAATGATGGCGCTAGAAAAAATAATGACAATAACATTTGCAAAGAGGCATTTAAGAAAGACTGAATTTAGAAAATTTTCCTTTTTTTCAGTGAGGGTTTCTGTAATAAGAACCAGTAGCACAAAGTCAATATTCTCTGCTTTTACTTTCGGATTTAGTTATTCTTTTTTTTTTAAATATTGCACATGAAACAGAAGAGGTGTGATTAACAAAAGAAAGGACCAATGAAAAAAAAAACGACAGAAAAAAAAAACAAAAACGACGTCTAAACATGCGAAACATGATCTTCTTCAAATAGATATGTGTCTATATACGCGTAAGGTCACCTTTTTTTAACACAGTGCATGCATGGTTGGTTAATGTCATTTTGGTATTTGTTGTTTATTTTAATGTATCTTGAGTGACATTGATGACACTCAGATTGTCGAACATTTGAATAATACTTTATCACAACCCTTTTTTAAGATGTTGTTAAAGGTAAAGTTACCGTAAATGGGCTAGATCACATACTTTTGTAAAATTTTGCATACAACGTTGGCTCTTTGAACTTTAACTAAAAATCTAAAATATAATGCATTGGTCTATTTTTTTGTCTGATATTTTCTTGATTTAATTCTTTGTAAATTGGACTTTTGTATAGAAAGCACATGAAACGTTCTTAGTTTGTGTTTAAATCATGAAATCTCCGATTTCAAGTCTATTATTTTTTCTTAAAAATTATATGTTGTTGATACATAAATTTTCGTTTATCAATATAAAATAATTATATAATTCGGAGATTTGTTGACTTAAAGACAAATTTGAAAACGATTTTATGTGCTTTCTATACAAATATTCACCTTATGTGAAAGAATTCAAGCAGTAACATTTCAGAAAGGAAATAGATAAATATGCATAAAATTGTGTTTTTTGTAATTTTTTTAATTTCAGCTAAATTTCAACGAGTCAAAATTGACTAAAATCTGTGACATAAACCATTTATTGTTCATTGTCCTTAACATCAGTATTTTTTTTATTACTGTTGCTTTATTTAGACTTTGAAAGATTTTTATGAAGTAATTATTATACATGTTTTATATTACCAAGACAATATGAGAGGGTGTTGATGGGGTGTTAACAGAATAGAGAAAAATGGACCAAAAAAACAAAGAATACAAAATAATGGCCTAGAAAATTGAAGAATACAGAAATGAAGGACCCCCATCTAAACCCTCATTTCATTGTATACTTACGAACACCGCGTTGATAATATCCCCATTCAGCTGAACCTAAAGGAGAAAAGTATGTATATATATATAATTCGTCCTAACATCAAACCAACAATGTTAGATCTGTAAAATTGCGTTAGCAAATTTTTTTGTTCTTCCCCCGCCGGGATTCGAACTCATGCTACTGAGATATCGCGGCAACGAATCGCATTGCACTATGCCCGACGCCTTATACCACTCGACCACCAAGGCTCTTAAAAAAAGAGCTTTTGATGGCCGGGCGTTACCTTAAAGTTTCCTCGTCAGTTTTAATCTAGCGTCGTAACACAGTACATGATATATAAGGCATGAAGATGGAATTGTAACAGATCAGCTGAATTATCTATTGTAAAGGATCCTTCAAATTAATGTAAGATGCAATCACAGGAATAATCATATTAAAAGTACGTCTGAAGCAGTGACGACTCTACAACAGATTTTTCCATCAGCAGTGATGGTAATGCAAGGCTTACAATACATGCTGCATATATAATTTGTATAAACATCAACCCAACAATGTTAAATCTTCTCTCGCCGAAATTCAAACTCATGCTACTGAGATATCGTGGCACCAAATCGCATTGCACTATGTCCGATGCGCTAGACCATTCGACCACTGGCACCTAGGCTCTTATATATGTATAGAAGTGGTTAATTTTTTCTTTTAACCAAATCTTAGATTGTATATTATAAACACTAAAATCTGAATAAAAAAATCCAAATGACATCATGGTTTTCCGATGATTTGTACAAATATTGATCTAACTTAGATGACAGGCAGCCCTAAGTTTACACACTGCTATTGTAAACAATTATTGCTCCCAAATAAAATAAAACAAGATTTCATCACTTTTTATCTGCAGCATTTTCCGTCACATATGTGTATTGTACGTGCGTTTTATTACTACTAATTATGGTACGGATGCTGCATGCATAATGACTATCAGTCCCCAAGGTTACCCCCATATTTTCATTCAGTCCAAAATTTACAGCATGTTTTAAAGCACAAACTCCTAATCATTTCGACACTTTCCTTTTCTATTTGCTATATCTAAGACTTAATGTTAAGAGCTTGATATATAAACACATTATCATTGCCTGAAAATGATAAATACATTATATTAATATAAGTTTATTGAAAAATGCACATTTATACCCCAATGGGGTAGAAGACATACATAAATCAACAAATTAAGTTGACAATACATAATAAAAAAAAAACAATAAAAGAATAAAACATTATATACATATGTATCTATCATTCAGTTGTTGAGTCCACCCTCCTCAGTGACCATGACTTTTTAACAAATCAAGCAGCATACTGCACAATTGACGGACACGAAAGACGTACAAATGATGCTTTTGCTGCTCTAACATCAAAGGTGCAAGTTTGTCTTTATTCTAGAATTTATCTAAATAAAACTTAAGTTAGACTTTTTCCCTTGGGAGGATTTTTTTTTTAAATAACCAAAGACTTACCCTTAATTGCCTGAAACAGCATTAGTTGTATACCGAATAAAAGAAACGCAGCACTTGAATCCATCTCAATTTTAAGAGCTTTTTCATGCGATTTTAATTTTCAGAAATTGAATTTCAATGAATTATTATCAATCCTCTATTTGTATATATGCAACATGTTGGGTGGCATCCTTGCTAAGTCTCAGTATTATCAGCCAATAAGATCAGATGATGAAGCTAGTCAATATGAATTGTAACTAACATGTGTTTGGGGCCATGTTCAGTAGAGCGGATCAGAAATTGTCTTTTGGTGTGAAATCCTCATAAAAATGTAGTTATTGTTTTATTTTTTATATGAGAAAAAGAATATTTATTATTTCAATCAAGGGCCCTTGATAGGCAGAATGACATGTACACAAAAAACAATACATCATGATTTGTAACAGAAAAACATTTATATATATTGAAATGTAACATTAAAAAGTTCAGATTGATGTTATTATCTTCATTCTATAGAAATCACATACATTTAATTCCAGGCAGGACCGTAACCATATAATATAAACGTAGGACTATTTATTATCCTAACTGTGCCGTTAATGTATAGTACCCTTATTAATATTATTAGACATGTTCAACAACTCTCGACACCGACTAATGACAGCTACAGTTTACAGGCAAATTGGATTGGTCGACTCGTCTCAAAGACACAAAAAAAGAAAACCATCATGACTATCGTTACAAAACATATTCGATTGGCGGTTATATACTGTCTTGACTATATAGATACACAAAATATATGAACCAAATATGTAAATTGATATTCTTATTGTGTGTATTTACACGACATTTCACGTTGAATTGATTAAAACAAGAGGCTGTCACAACGACAGCAAACCGGATTTATTAACATTTATTTGTGTCCTGGCAATATCACAAGAACCATAACTGATGAACGGTGAAAGTGAAAATCATCAATATCAAATTTGACAAAATCCACTTAAAGATTGAAAAATGGCGTTTTCAGTCGCGTCCGTGCATTTACTCATGAACTGTTCAACCAAAGCTTTTCAAATTTTAATATGTTGTTACTGATGACAAAATGGAGGTCAAGTTCAATAATGACGATTTTGACTTTTACCGTTCAGTTTTATGTGTAGAATTTTAATGCACAGGATATATTTACAACATCGATCTAGATATGGTTAGTATTTATTTACCATAGAAATGAGCCAACTTTTAAACCAAATCTTTGAATTTAGGAAAGAATGTAATCACGTTTTTAAATAATTTTAGGAAACAGAACGCAAGACTCAAACATTTATCATATACATTTTTTTTAAAGTTTGACTGAAATCAAAATCATTGCTATATGGAAAAGCTTTGAAGTGTACAATAAAGTCTCAACTTTTGTCACAATTTGTAAAACAAATATCTAAATTATAAAATAGACTGGTACTGCTGTTATATTTTTCCACTGTTGTAGGAATTAACCAAAAAGAGTTTGTGTGTGTGTGTGTGCTTGTGTTTGTGTAATATAAAAAGAGGGGTGCTGAAAATTAAAAAAAAAAATTTAGTGGAGGAGAGCGCAAAAAATCTTACACAAGTGTTATTCAAAGTCTGACAAATGGATTAAATTCTGCTATTTTATTATTACTATCGTAAATATAGTGAGAAATTGCTCTTCTTTTTTATTTTAATTAGTCGCTTGTTATTGGTGAGAATCTAATATTTAAGTAGAAATAAAGAGCATACAACAAATGTCAACTCCCCATTACATTTGACGGTTCAATGATCCGAGACTGTAAGGGTAATCAGTCATAATGAAAGTCAATATGTGTATTCAAAGTTAAAAATAATTGCATGGTCCAAAGCAAACAAACACACTTGTCTGATATTTTTTTCGAAAGAAAGAAGCCAGGTAAGCTAAAGGGCGTGCATATAACATGTAAAAGAACTGTGAACACAGAGTTTTGGCAACACAAAGCATTCATCAAAAACATAATTAGTTAATTTTCCAGTGGTTAAAGCCGGTAATAATGTATACAATAAAAAGTACAATTTTAGTCTCTCCTATTGACTATCGATCAAATCAGTCTTGCAAACCATGTATATGCCTTTCAAAAAAAAAATAGATCAAACTGTCTAATGTTTTTGCAAGTTTCCTTCAAATTAGTCATGGACATTGTATGCTGGTAAATTATATATGTACCTACATACATTTTGACTTAAACTATTCCTTCTTTAACGATATATTCTCCAAAACAAACAACAGAATTTATGAGTTGAGTGTACAATTAGTTCTTAAAACAAAAAATTTCTAGCGCCGCAGCCTCGGTTTATATTTTTACTGGCTGTATAGAATATGTTAATGGAACGAACTAATACATTGTCAAAATAGCAGTACTTCGATTTTTCATTTCCCCTCAGACCGGTATTTCCATGGGTGGTATCTAATATTTGCATCTTTCCATGTAATCTTATCTTTGTCGAATTCCATGGCATTCAATTCCTAACACATTCCATTTTATCTTATCTCTGCCGCTTGGAAAGAAGGGTCAAACATTAAACAAATGGGTTTCCTGTTTGAATTGTACTTTTTATCGTGTCTGGCTGTCAGCTGGCTCGAGATGACCACTGACATTGGGCAGGAAAACTAACAATCCTAGTCAATTAAGATTTGGTCAAATGCACCCACCACGTGGGGTTTGACTCAAAAGCTGAGTGTTGACAGGTTAGTGACACAGAAGATGAACGACTTAGATCCCTCGCACCGCCAACACCACCAACCCCGAAATATAGTGTAGGTCGATATCACAAGACTAAATGCACGCACACCAATCAAAGGTTTTATGTGTCAAAGCTTAAATGACACTAAACATGTAATTATAGGTCGTTTAACTTAAAAAGACGTTTGTGTAACACACTTACGGAATTATTTTCTAGATATCGATCTCGATGCCGGATGTCTTAGCATTGATGAACACAAATTTGGGATATTATCAACAAGTAACAGAAAATAAGATAGAAAACTTGTAAAAAGATCAAAAATGGGTTTTTACAGTATTGAGTTTATTTTAGCACCTATTTATCTGTACGTCATTGTTGTCATATACTATACTTTTTAATTGTGTAACATCTGTATACAGTTCATGATATGATTTTCGTATTGTCTTTGCTCGGGCACAGGACGTTTACGCTTTTGTACCTGTAAAACAATAGGACATTTGAGCTTCAGATACTGACATTTGCGCTTTAAATTTTGATTCACTTGTATTAAATTGACCGGACATTTGCGCTTTTGCACCTATAGTCGTCTACCTGTAATTTTAATGAGAAGAAATGTTTACGTAAATAAATTTAACTTATATTTGTCATTAGTACGACAAATGGTCCAGAATCCTTCCCTGCCCACTATAATGAACAGTTCTACTCGACGCATCCTGCTAATTTTTTTTTTTTTTTTTTTTATCTTTTTGAAGAGTATCATTGAACAACAGTCTGTGATTCGTTATATTGATGAACATGCATCCCTGTTGACAAGAAATGAGAAAGAGAAACTTGAATATAATATATTTGAAATGTGGGCGAAATATCAGTCAGATCAGATAACAAGAGCTAAATTTGTCCACTCCTTGGGCTTCAGATATCAAGCGAAAACTGACCTGTGATGACTGGATGTGTTTGTATGTCTTAAACTTGTAGCTCAGTGTATATAGACTTTTAAACACATATCAATGTGCTTTGACATGAATGGTCTATGAAATGTGCTATTAAATGATTTTTTTAAACTTTTAACCATAAAGAAACAATATTAATTTAACTTTGACAGGTCACAGATGCCAGTCCCAAGCCCGGATTAAAGAGGAGGATTGTCATAAAAATCAAATATATTCTCACAACCTTTTATAATATACGCAAGGTTGACATAGTTCATCAGATTGATTATTCTATTTATTAAAAAAAAAAACATCATCCGGTCACCTTGGCATATGTTTAACTCTTTTCTAAGATTTCATTCAGAGTTTAATATAGTCCCATAAGCCTGAAATTAGGGTTAATAAACCAGAGGTAAATGTTTCTTGTCTAGCTCTTATTAAGACACAACCAAATTCCACACATCTCTAAAAACACTGTCGGTACAAATAAATTCTGAGTATTCTTAACCGTAAAAATGATATATAACACAATTTTAAGTACAAATTATAATTAACAAGGTCGTACACCAATATGGATATTGAAAATGTTGAAGTAATAAAAGGTTTAAAAATATGACACACAAAGAAATAGAGCAAACTACACCCTTTTGAAACAAATACGAGAATAAGGTCAGGTACCATTAGATTGTTAGCAGTTCCTTGTCTACAAGGGCAATCCGTTTAATATCACTCCAGAAAAGAAAAATGTCACCAATTATCTGCAATTTATTCGTACGAGTGTACTTTTTCGTTCAAATGTGTAGGTAAAGTATATATATAAGAGTTTTTTCCTTGTTGTCTGTCCTGGAAATATTTACTGACTGAGTGCATTTTAATGTCATGCATTATCAGTACTTCCGCTAGAATTCATCATTGTTTAGGGTCCAAAATAAGCCTGTCTCCGGGTGAGGAATAATCTTTCTGCATTGAAAACTCATTGGCGGCCTTTGTTTTCCGCTCTTTGAGCACTTTGTTGTCTCGTGGACTCACTCCCCGTTCCATTCTGTTATTAAATTCATTGCATAACTATTTATTAAGGACCTTTCCCATTTGCGCAATCTTTGCATATAAATGAGCAAGAGACACTTGCAGTGGCTTTGGCAGTCAAACGTTGGGCTAAGTGCTGGCAAAATAAGCGTGTATATATTTATTGTGATAATGCATCAACTGTTGCCTGCATCAATAAGTGTACTTCAAGGAACCAGATATCAAAGATGTTTTACAAGGACTTATCGGGTATTTATGAGACCCGCCTATTACCAAATATACATCATGTGTCTGCATATATAAAAAAAAAAAGAAGATGTGGTATGATTGCCAATGAGACAACTGTCAACAAGAGACCAAAATGACACAGACATTAACAACTATAGGTCACCGTAAGGCCTTCAACAATGAGCAAAGCCCATACCGCATAGTCAACTATAAAAGGCCCCGATATGACAATGTAAAACAATTCAAACGAGAAAACTAACGGCCTTATTTGTATAAAAAAATGAACGAAAAACAAATATGTAACAAATAAACGAACGACAACAACTGAATTACAGGCTCCTGACTTGGGACAGGCACATACATAAATAATGTGGCGGGGTTAAGCATGACCTTTTTAGAGAATACCAGTCACGTCCCGTCTTCTTTTCAGACCTTTCCATTCTAAAAGAGAGGCAAAATACTCCGACAGATAGTCATTCTAATCAGTAGAAAAGAGAGGCGAAATACACCGACAGATAGTCATTCTAATCAGTCGAAAAGAGAGGCAAAATACACCGACAGATAGTCATTCTAATCAGTCGAAAAGAGAGGCGAAATACACCGACAGATAGTCATTCTAATCAGTAGAAAAGAGAGGCGAAATACACCGACAGATAGTCATTCTAATCAGTCGAAAAGAGAGGCGAAACACACAGACAGATAGTCATTCTAATCAGTCGAAAAGAGAGGCGAAATACACCGACAGATAGTCATTCTAATCAGTCGAAAAGAGAGGCGAAATACACCGACAGATAGTCATTCTAATCAGTCGAAAAGAGACTGACAAGACTATAACAAGAATCCAAAAATAAACGACAAACAAGAATACAGAACACAACATAAAAAACTAACGACTCAGCAACAGGAACCTCTTAGTGAACTTAGGTGGTTTCGAGCAATAAGCAGATCCGGTTCCACATGTAACACCTGTAGTTCTGCTCATGTAAGTACAAATCCTGTCATGATTCTAATTCGGTAGGTCAAATACTAGTAGGTCGAAATGGGTACGACAAGTAAACTATGTCCGTCGTCATCTGTAAATCAAGAGATTCCAAATTTTCAATTAGCTAGTGATGGTGTCCATTTTGACATGGTGACTCCAACATCACCACTTGTAGTTTTTGGTTAAATAGCTATATTGCGGGATAAACGCTCTATTAAGGATTTCATGATTATGAAATGTAAGCTCTCAACTCTTACGAGCTACGAGTTGTATTGGATAGATTTGGGGAACATGTTTACCCCTAAAACCACAAATGGCAAGCTTAAAAAGAAAGCAGAAAAATTCACTAAAAATGCAATGAAGCAGAATTTTTATAATATGACTTATATAGTTTACACTGAAAGTGAGTTACTGCAAAATATGCTTAGTGTCTACTCTAATTCTAATTGCTAATACTTAAGAATTGAATGCTACTTTTTGTAACTTCATTGGGGTGTAAACGCGTTGACCGAAGTACATTTTGTATGAAGCGCGGAGGCGCTTCATTCTAAAAATGTGCGCACGGTCAATGCTTTAACAACCATATGAAGTTACATAAAGAAGCATTCAATACTTATAATTACATTTTTTAGCTATGATCATGAAAACATGATTTTATTTTTAATTCACCTGTGCACTTTTTTGCGGGACCACGTGCTATCATGAATGAAAAGTTTTATTGAGTAATGCAATTGCTTAAGGAATAACACGTGATGTGCAGTTAGCCAATCAAAATAAAGTATAATAATGAAACATACATCTAATGTAATTATTGTACATAGCTCTTTTTTCTAATTTTCACCAGAAAACATTATTTCTAACAATTAAAATGAACTAATTTAATGTGACGTTGACGTTGACACACAATAATTGCAACAGACTCCGGTAATTACTCTCATGTTTTTATTTACATCGATGTCAGCAGCGGCTCTAGTGATTTTGGGTAGCATTCCCTTTTCGTTTTTACTGCAAAATCGTAGGTAACATCCCTTTTCACCAGCCGGAAAGTATTGTAATTAATTTCTTTTTAAATACCAGTGATGGATATTTTCTAATGTGCAATGAAATGGCATGTGAATTTTTTTCTATAGAACTGCAATAGTAAGCAGAGAAAACATAACACATGTGATTGTTAGGAAGGCACATTTAATAATGATCGTGAGGCAGTAAACAGTAAAGGGAAATAACCCATCAATCATACATGTATAATCATGACACATGGAGTAAGGGAGATAATACAGATTAATACATGTGACAATCAATACAATACATTGGCGCTGGACAGGATAAAAACTTTGCTCATGCCAAGTATTTTTTTATTTGAAACAAAGATAAATTCTGCATGATTTTTTAAAAGTGGAAATTTAACAAAGACTAATAGGGGGAAATCAATGGTGGTAATACACCTCCAGGAACTTTAAGGGAGCAACCGTTTAACTTCAAGGGGTTATTTTTTTTTCGTTCTGAGTCAGAAAATGTTTGATAAATTGTATTTAGTTTTTCAACGCTATCAATCAATTTTTTTTTAAATGTTTAACACTTTTAAGTATGAGGGAAATATAGATTCTACAACTGCAACACGTGTATTACGATATTTCTCCACTCGAGATCGTTAAATTTTAATATTTAAAGCGCGAGGCTTGTCGAGCTTTTTAAATAATTAACATTTGTAAAACTGTGGAGAGTGGAGAAATGTTGTAATACACGAGTTACAATGGTGGAATCTGTTTCTCTAATGATTTTTATCCTTCCTTTTCAAAGATTTGAGGAAAGTTCTTTTGATGTGACGTCATTATGTGTGGTCGCCTTTTTTCATGACGTCACAATAAGAAATTCATAAGAAAACAAAAAAAATTGTCGTTACAATTAAATTTCAACCAATCATTTGATGAGAACAAGTTTTTCACTAGAGATTAGAAATATTTTTCTCACACCGGTCAGGAAATGTGCAAATAACATGAAAATTATAAAAAACCTAGATTCAGAATGATATTTTAGCTTGTCAACTGCTTAACCAGATAATGTTTTTTTCATCAGACTTGTTAAACCCCGCCAAATTCTATAATAGCCTGTCCCTAATCAGGAAACTGTAATTCAATGGTTGTCGTTTGTTGCTGCGTTTCATATTTTCTTTTTGTTCATCATTTTGTACATACATTTGGGCGTTAGTTTTTCTGGCTTTGCTCATTGTTAAAGGGCATACGGTAACCGATAGTTGTTCATTGTTGTGTCATTTAGTCTAAATGGGATAGAGCTGTCCATTGGCAATCATATTGTCATTTTATAAAATTTACTGTTTGCAAAAGTATAGATTATTCTAAATAATAGGGGTGTTCTGGTACCTAACAGAAAACCCTGGCCGTTTTTGGCACAACTTTTTTGAACTTTTGGGCCTCGATGCTGTTCAACTTTGTACTTGTTTCGGCTTTCAAACTTTTGTATCTGGGCGTCACTAGTAAGTCTTGTGTGGACAAAATGCACTTCTGGCGTATTAAAATTTTAAACTTGTTGCCTTTTGTTAGCTATTATTCGTGTGTTTCTTTGTCAATTATGTTCTCCTATTTATTTATATTGTAGTCCTGTAATGTTGTGTTGTCATTTGAATGCTATATTTCACATGGCCATAAAAGAGGGAGGTTCGGCATGCCACAAAACCAGGTTCAACCCACCATTTTTTCCTTTAAAAAAAATGACCTGTACCAAGTCAGGAATATGGCCAT
This sequence comes from Mytilus edulis, assembly GCA_019925275.1. Classification (NCBI taxonomy): domain Eukaryota; kingdom Metazoa; phylum Mollusca; class Bivalvia; order Mytilida; family Mytilidae; genus Mytilus; species Mytilus edulis. Next base: position 1,860,452 of record CM034357.1, on the reverse strand, counting down.
TGTTATATTATAGTTCGTTTCTGTGTGTGTTACATTTTAACGTTGTGTTTCCGTTGTGTCGTTTGTTTTCTCTTATTTTTGAGTGTGAATTAACATTACTATAAGACGTGTCATGTAACTTATCTACCCCAAATTTATGTATTTGGTTTTGATGTTATATTTGTTAATCTCATAGGATTTTGTCTAATGCTTAGTCCATTTCTGTGTGTGTTACATTTTAATGTTGTGTCGCTGTTCTCCTCTTATATTTAATGCGTTTCCCTCGGTTTCAGTTTGTTACCCCGATTTTGTTTTTTGTCCATTGATTTATGAGTTTTGAACAGCGGTATACTACTGTTGCCTTTATATACCGTATCTTCTTTTTATATTGACGAATCATATCGATACATGGCGCAAAATAACTTACAAAAACCCTTATATACAATGTACCGCTCTGGGAGTAATCGCATTAAGTGAAAGCTAGTTCAATGCCAATTATAACTAATTCAAATATCTGTATTGTATTTCTTAGACTAAGATATAAATAGTACAAATTTAAGATCAAATTTGGATAGACTGAGAAAAAACCCAGCAAAAGCCAAAACTGTTATAGTATAGTGCATTGTACAACGTCTTATGTTAATAATAAACTTCTATTACAGTTTACGGTAAAGTATGGCGGATGTATGTTTTGTTAATCTAGAGATCGCAATTAAAAAAGTAATATAGGGTTGTAATCTAAAAACAAAATAAGGTAAGCCTTGCAACATCTACATAGACAATAATAGTGCATTGACTTGACATATCAACGATATAAGGATGAGGCTTAGAAACGGGAAATGCGAGGCTCTGTCGAGCTTTTTCCCCATTTCGGGCCGAATCCTTATATCGTTGATATGTCAAGTCAATGCACTATTATTGTCTTTATACTGCAATCTAAAAAAAAACATTTCAATTGTTGTTTAATGTGTTTATGTTATTATTTGATTTAAATATTGTGAAACTTCCCCCTTTTATAAAAAGGCCTCATATCATGCAGGCGGAGAAATATACAACACCGTGACGACGAAATGTACATTACCTGTTGAAACCCACAATCGAGAGTGAACGAATTTGTTTGAGAATGAACTAAAATGTCAACAATAAGCATAAAACACAATGATTTATAGTTTGAAAAACCAATAATATTAACAAGTGATTTATGTTTTTCTTCTAAAGATTGCAAAAGAAATAAGTTTGAGTCGTTGTATACATTGGAAACAAGAAGAGGTTGAATAGGTCGTATGAATAATTAATTATCAATTTCGGCAATTTCTATTTAAATATTCATAAGGAAAATTGATATCAGGTCAGTGACTGTATATGACATAGAAATATACGGTCAACGCATTTTGAATGCTCAAATAGAACGAGTGCAGTATAAATGTGCATAGACAAGTTCAATAGCCAGGCCAATTGTACTTGATTTTTTACACCTGGAATAGTGTGTCAATGTTTAAAACAAGATTTGAATATCACCACTGATCTGAAACCTCCAAATTTCACATCCGTAAAACAGTATGGGTGGTATCATGTTATTAACCATTTTGTAAACCATTAACAAACAAAATATTTCACTCAATAGACAAACTTAGACTTCGACATTTTCTCAAAGCACTACGAATTAACTCTCTATTTGTCCAGGGGAAATAAACATCATGTATCATGACTGTCATACCTTATGCTTGTCTGTCCCAAGTCAGGAGTCCTTGGCTTGTATAAATCTTGCATGCTTTTGTAAAATTTTGGTTTATTTACATGTTTCGGAGTATAGTGTGACGTCTGTTTTCGCTGAACTAGAACATTTTTTTAGAGACCAGTTGAATCCTGACTTTGGTGCGGGATTTTCTCGCTGTGATTAGTGGCTGAAGAAAAAGGACCACAATGCCAACGTAATTTTTTCTGAGTCAATCTTCTTTTCTTTATGCTTACTCTTGCATGGTTTCCTTTTAGTCTTTGGGTTTCTATGTTGTGTCGTGTACTTTAATCAGTTTGTCTGTTTGTCTTTTTTTTAGCCATGGCGTTGTCAGTTTATTTTCAATCTATGAGTTTGACTGTCCATCTGGTATCTTCACACCCTTAAGTTAAAAGAATTGAGGACAATTTTATGGCAAGATGAAAACAGTCGCGAAAAGATAACAACGTTTACACCAATGGGTCGATGCCACTTCTGGTGGACGTTTCGTCCCCGAGGGTGTCACCAGCCCAGTAGTCGGTGTTGATATGGATATCAATAATATGGTCATTTAAATAAATTTCCTGTTACAAAACTTTAATTTTTTTGGAAAACTAATATAAGGAGTTTCTTATCCCAGGAATAGATAACCTTAGTCGCATTTGACACAACTTTTTTGGAATTTCGGGTCCTCAATGCGCTTCGACTTTGAACTTTTTCGGCTTTTTAACTATTTTGATCTGAGCGTCACTGATGATTCTTATGTAGACGAAACGCGCGTCTGGCTTATTAAATTATAATCCTGGTACGTTTGATAACTATTCTTGAAACATAAATGAGAAACATGAGCCCCCAAAACACGGATTCATTAATATGTTCCGGAATGATCAGCAGTCCCAAATTAATCATCGAGTTACCCTTTGTCATTTGTTTGTGTAACTATTTCCGTAAAACGCCATTTGATCATAATCCTGTAAAAAGGCGATTGTTTTCATATCTAGCCCTTATATAGAATGCGGTTAATGCACTATATTCCGGCATAAGTAATTTCTATGTACCCTTGATACTTGACTGAGTGTGAAAATTTTCTGGACTAAAAATTGCTTTATAAATTTTTAGTCCAGAAATTTAATAGACAAGAAATAATATTACAGAAAAACACACACAAAATAGATTACACAAACTACTCCTTTAAAACAAAATCGAGGTGTACTCAGGTGTCTGTACCAGTAGAATAACTTGGGACTCAAGAAATTGCAAATCCCCTTGGGTTTCCAATAAAAACCACATAAAGCGTTGAAACGAATTAATGAATAATTTTTTATTATATAAGCATTTTCACATTTACCTAAGTACATATCAATAAGATAATCCAAAATCATAAAGTAATTCATTATATACATATGGCGCCCTTGTGGATAAATTTCGAGCTAAACTGGCCAGCCTACAAGTCTATTGTATAAAATCGACGTCGTAAACTGTAGCTCCTTCATAATCTCTCACTAAAAGTCGGTTATTGTGTTTATTAAAGTGTACTGAAAAAGGTTTAACTTTGCACTTGAATAGTTCTCTTCCATTTTGTCCATCTTTTGAAATGACGATTACATTTTTGGAATGCATTCCAACTACGTATACATTTCCAAACCCATCTGTTGTTATCCCTGTTGGACTTTGCAGGGAACCACTCTTGTATTTCCACAATTGGTTCCCACAGAGATCAAAACTAGTCACAGTATGTTCCTCAGAGTTGGAAAAGTAAGTTCGTCCGTTAAATATTGCAATATTATAAATCAAATTTAGTCCTCCATAAATCTCGTCATCTTTTATTTTCATAGTTGTTTCCCCATTTATATCATACATGTGAATTCCGTTATATGTACACTTTACTACCAGTTGTCCATTATCACAGGATGTTCCCCAGCATGTACTTTCTGTTCTGACTAATTTAACAGTTTTATAATTATAATCCTTTATATCAGCTATCTCAAATTTGTATTCGTTTCCGTATGTTACAGCAATTTGACCTTCTGATATCTCCGTTAGGTCACTTGGTATGCAAGGTACGGGAATGTCTTTTATGTGATTTCCCTTTTCATTGAAAACTACAAATTTCTTACTTGGGCCATCTGTAAGGATAATATCTCCATTACTGCATATCATACATCCAAAATTATTTGTCTCTATCCTTTTTTTATTATACTGAATGCATATATTCTGCTGTAACCGTATTTGATCTATTTTATTACACTTTGCTTCACGTGGAATTTGTGCCTCTTTCATGTTCGGATGGTTTATTGGAACAGTATTTCGACTGCGATCTATACTAACTGATCCGAATGATTTTGTTTCAAGCATGTCTTCCATTGGTTTAGTATTCAGATCCAATGTCAATTCATCCACTTTGTGTTGAATTGCGATTTCATGCAGCCATTTTGTCTCAGTGCTTACTGACTTATCTATTTCTCTAATTGCAAGAAACAATTGCACATCTGTCGCTATTTCTTTTAGCTCAGAGATGTTGGTTTGTATAGTGTGTACTGCTTTAGTTTTCGATTCTATTTCGAATAAGGAGTTTTTTATTTCAGTCTCACATGTACCAGCTTTTATAAATAAATCTTGTAAAAGTTTTTCTTCTAATGTATCTAAGTGTTCATTAAGTTTTCTCCTTATTTCTTTGACGGATGCAGTTTTCGTTGTTTTATCATTTTGAAGCTGTTTAGAATTCCGTTCCCGTTCTGCCTTCAACTGGGATAAGTTTTTGAGAAGATTACCGACATTTTGTTCTAGATTACAAAACGAAGAAGATGAAACAACATTTTTAGCGACTTCATCCAATGATACGATGCTCTTGCATTCTCTGTGGACCTCGGCTATACATAAAGAACATACAGGAGCATCATGGGAAGGACAATAAAGATCAAGAACTTTGCTGTGGGTTTTACAGGTTTGTGACATCAAATGTCCGATGGAAACCACGTGGTGACATTTTTCAATCGGAATAACTTTGTGGTTTCTGGAAGCCTTACTACCCTTATGACTGTCAACACACGACTGACATAGGCCTTCCTCGCACGACAAACACCACCCCTTACCGGGCACTGAATTACTGTTATATAAGCATGGTCCACAGTTGACGTCTGTAGTTGTACCAGATGCCATACCTAAAAAGAGTAACAGATAGATTAAATTTTAGCTTATTTATAAGACTTAGGCATTGTGGTTTTGAACATGGCTTTTACGCAATCACATACAAATGGTGATGTTAAAGTATTTGAAGGCGCCAACCATACCCTCACCTAAGATCGTAGTGTAAAGGAACAACACAACAACGGACTATAAAAAAAACAATGGGCAAAAAACAAATATTTTTTGTATGAGAAACAGCAATAAGCAACAACCACTAGTACAGGGATCCTGACTTACGTCATGCACATATAGAATGGGGCGGGTTAGCCATGATTGAAATAGCCAATCATCCCCTTGGACAGTGGTATTATAGTACAACACAAGAACAAACTATAACAATATTTGGAATAGGGCTCAACTCATCGGATCGTCGAAAAGTTTTTAAAAAAGAGGGCTTACAAAGGGCAGACCGGACATGCATGGTGGGGTATTTATACATCACGCAAAAATGACACAAAGTATAGAACTGAGAGTACTCTTAATTCCTGACTGCTAGCTCAGAGCCAGTAACCAGGGGCGGATCCAGGATTTTGGAAAGGGAGGGGCGAAGTGACTAAAAATTGGCGAGCGGAGCGAGGCGAAAATTTTTTGGGACCTTTTTTAGACTAAAAGCATAAAATTAGTGTAAAATGCACTTTTTAAACGGTTCTTGACTTTGGACATGTATATTTTATAGTTGCTGTAAAGTGTAAGAGTTGGACATTTTTTATGCCGTATTCTCCACATTGATTGTCTATTATAAAATGATGGGATGGATCCAAAGCTATGTACTAATATATTTGATTGGGACTTGCCAGTTAAAAATGGACATGGAAAATTCTCGTTTGTTGTATGTTAAGTTAGTATCAAGATATAAGCCAGGCTATTCGATGGAATTTACAATACGACCGACACGAGTTAAGAAACAAACAGAAAATTTTTATCCAAATGTTTGGTCGAAATGTTTCCGTCAACAAGGGAAGTGAGGGGTTCCAAATCAACCAAAGGCTACGAATAAGTCTGAAATGACAACGAATTTATGAATGACGGTCGAAAAATGGATACATTAAGGCAACATCCAGCAGGCAGGTTGCAGTCGGGCCTTGGTCAAAGTATTCAATAAATCAGTTCGGCGAAACAGACATTCAGGTCAGATACTGGATTTACATGCAAAACCCCGGGAACCAAAAAATTACTCCCTTTTATTAATCATCATGGTCATTTAATTCTCAAAAAAATCTGTTGGAAATTTTGGTTTCAAATGGCAAAAAAAGTGGACAAGATTATTCTTTTCAATCCTGATACGACAAGAATTTTATTTAAGGCAGAAAGCAGTGTCAGAACTTTTCCTCTTATACATCTCAGACTGCCCCCTCAAATCAAATGGTCCGTAACTTAGATCTTAAGCTTACTTACAGAGGATCATTATTCAGCTATGTTATTAATAGGCTTGGCCGTGTTTGGTTAAACATGTTTTTGTAGGTAAATAATATTGCTGTGGAACTTTTTTGTTCCTGACATTGTAATAGAGTATTACTTTCTGTTTGGTGGAATTATGAAATAGAAGTCAGTACGTTCTTGCTCAATCCTTGTCACATCGAAGGTGTCATTCTTGTCACCCTCAGCATAAGCAATTTGTTACTGTAATTTGATTTTCAAATTGACATAGTGACGTTTTTTCGACGCACTGGTTTTCTCCACTGTAGCGAATCACAGGACTTTGACATAACCAATAATATATAACAGTAAATACGAGCGAAAAATATCTTTAAAGTAAAGAACTGCCACATAAAAACTAAATACACGGGAAATATCAAAGTTCACGAAGTCTTGTCTGATTAATCTTTTACAAAAAAAAAAAAAAAAAAAAAAGTCCAAGAAAAGGGGGGGGGGGGGGCGTACGCCCTGTACGCCCCCCTCTGGATCCGCCACTGGTAACAATTAATAAAAATCATGTATCTAAAAATAAAATATCAATCAGTAAACATTCAATATTCAATGAATTTGATGTAAAGATGTCATTAACACTCATAAAACATAATTTTTAGTTAAGCGTTTTCATGTTTATTGGAGAGAAAAAAAGATCAAAAATATAAAATTGATACACTATACAAAATCTCATGGTAGTTTAATGTCTACTAGGATTTTTTATAAAGTTAGCAATAGCATATAATGTTCTTTGATGAATATATTACCTAGTGATTGAATCTAAAGAGAAGAAGGGTTGAGATCTAAAAAAAAAAAGAAAAAGAAAGAAAAAGATTAACCATGTATTATTTACACGTGCATGTCAACTTTTATTCGTGCCAGTTTTTGACGTATGTAATCCGCTATTTTGTGAATTATATGTATTTGCATTTGCAATATAAGTCAAGTGATTTTTAATTATAAAGTTATTTTCAACCTGTAATTAATGTCTGCATAGGTACGATTTGGAGTTAAACATATTCTAAAGACACCTACACAATGGTATGTTGTCCTCTGAGACTAGATGACTTTTTCTTTGGGTTGCTGTTAAATATGTTTTAATACCTAACATTTCATTTATTTATATACAAATCTTTCAAAATGTACTTTTATGAAATGTACTTTATACATGAAAAGTATGACCACAAGGGGTCCCTAGATGAATGATAATAGTTTGCCAGTTTTTGTGGGATAAGGCATTCGTCAATATTTGCGACTCCATTGCCAAAATTTATTTTGAAAACGTGATTTTAATGTTCAGGGTAACATCCATGTGCTGAGAACAGAGTTTGTACACTGTTAAAGTCTGTTAATTATCAGTATTTTATTACCCAATATTTTTGCACATTTATTCTTTATACTTGTGCACCCAATAATTCTCTTTTCTTATTATTTTTTTCACATTTTTCTCTATTATTTTTTTAGCCATTATTTTTCGTTGTAGTCATCCCTTCATTTCCGTATACCTCCTTAATGCCAATGCTTATACAACTGCATACCAAACATATCATTGACTTGTGCAATATTTTAAAATATGACCAGGCATGCTTAAGCGCTATTTAAATATATTATAAATCATCCCTCATAATTCCCAGGCTTCATTTGGGAACTTTTTTCTAAGGCGAATTTTCAAGCTTTCAACGAATTAATCATAATTGATATAATATTTGGCCATTAAAAAAGTAGGATTCTCAAAAGCATATTAATATATATATGATATGTAGATCCTAACAAAATGAATCTACAGTTATCAAACGTAAATACATTTTAACATTGGTTGGAACCCCCCCCCCCCCCTTTTTTTTTGGACGATCAATGCATTTGAATGGGGACATATAGTTGGAACCCCCCCCTTTGTCCTGGGTTGGGAACCACCTTTTAAAAATGGCTGGATCCGCCCCTGTTTTAATGTAGGTTGTCATTAAAAAGGGGGTCATTTTATTTTAAAATATCGCAAAATAATATTTTTGGTACATCCCCATATACCGTATAGAATGAAATTCAAAACAAATGGCCACGTAAATTGTCCTAGTCAATGGATGAATTTAATGTTTCAATCAATGGCTACAGCCACACTGTTTTGAATTTCATTCTAATAGGAAGCACTCCTTTCCGCCCCTTATAATACCAGATGATAGGAAGCCCACCACCCCAGGTGTAAAGCATGATTCAGTGGCGGATCCAAAACTTTTCCTAAAAAGGGGGGGGGGGGGCCGCTTCAGCCATGCTTCAATGATTCCCTATAAAATCAACCAAATTGTTCCCACAAAAGGGGGGCCCGGCCCCCAGCCCCCCCCCCCCCCCCCCTGAATCCGCCTATGGCATTCAACATTTCGTCGTTCAAGATACACATACGTTTGATATTAACATTTTACAAAAATGATTAAACTTAGCAGGAAGTAGAATCCTCGTAGAATCTGATATAAAAATGACATCAACATAAAGTTTAAACCTCAATAGTAAAACACAAAAATGTCCTATTTATAAATGTACAGGTTAAACCTTACCGGATAACGTCTCTATATACGTAATGATGTATGATCAAGAGCTTGCTCCTGTAATCATGGTAATACTACGTTGCCAAGTTGAACAAACATTTGATCACATTTGGTTGAGACATGTTCTAGATATATGGAATAGATTTGTCTCCCTTGCAAAATTTATTACCAGATAGTATTACAATGTAGTATATTATATTTTTCAAAATAATTGTTTATTTCTTTCAGGTATTCATATAAAATAAAATGATGTCAATGTGCACGTGCACTTTTATTAAGAAAATATGTTTGAACATGTTGAATTAAAAGTGTGTGTTATCATCAATGGATCATCATGACGTACAAATCATGCGAACCTGAGATGCAAATAGCGAGGCGAATAGGCCTGTATTGTAACATGTATAAGATGACCACATTTATGTTTAACTATACAAGAGAACGTGTGTGTGTGTGTTTGTAGTTTAATTAAGTGTCTTAATGAAAATCACCGTCACCATATATATACCAGTTTATTGTCGCCAATTTTACTGTTTGTAATTTCAGAAAATAGATTTTGTGCATAGACACAACACATAATAGTATACCGAATACAACTTGTATTTTTTTGTATATGCCTTTAGATGGTGTCTTCAAATAAATTTGGCAGTTGCCATTTTACCGACTCCGGCTAAAATAGCATCTAATATGATATATTACTTGCTCCGGCAAAATAGCCTTCTTCTTTGGTCAGGTTGTTGACATATTCCAAACTGTTTCAGTCCATTCTCAATTTTATTCTTATAGTGTTATTCATGTTATTTTGCCGACTCCGATACCGGTAAAACGGCGATTTATACAGATTTATGCTACTCTGCCGATCTTATATAAGATTTTTTTCAGTCTAAATGAAAATTATATTCCATTGATGTTCGAAACTGGAACATGTGGAAGAAATCCATTCGTTGTCAAAAAAACAAATATGAAATAACTTGACGACTCAACCATTTTCAACCGAAAGACCTTAATTAAGGAGGTCTTGGAGCTGTTTGAAAGGTGCAAGACTAGTATGTACAACTGTGGAAACATCGTTAAAGGACTATTCAATTCATGAATAATAAAACAGCAGCACAGATACAAATATTGTAAAATCTTTTGACGTCCGTCATTCAACATCTTTCACATCGATTACAACCAAACTTGATATACACTTGACTTTGCACTAACAATCAGTAAGTGAGTTATAATGTATTGCATAATATTTCAAACCTAAAATAACTAATGAAACATAGTTGTGTTATTCTCGCTTGATCAGAAATCCTTAATCTGTTAACGGACTACATATATCTTTTATTTTAAAACCTTACCCAACAAGTGGTATGTGCAGTTCATGTCACTCTGCATTTGCAGCATTTTTCTTGTGCAAGAATTTTTAAACAATGCACGAAAAGAAAGGAGCTGCATGTTATTTTAAACAGGTGGAATGTATTTTGAAGTTGTTGATATTTTTTGTTAATTTCAAAGTTTGTGGAATATTAATTTAATTTATATTATATATTTTTTTAGAATTATATATACTTAGAATATCAATTTTGATACGATTGCTAAATAAAAAAAAGCATATAAAACATAAAATACACTATACATTTACCAAATGCATGAACAAACATATAGCATTTATACATGTGAAGTGGATGTATGCAGCTAGAAGTTGGACTTTGCAAATTATATTGCTATTTTTGTACTTGATTTGCCATATAAATAAATCGAGTTATCTCCCATCTAACAACGATTTAAAACAAAGATTTTATGGGCAGTGGATTCAAACTAAAATGGCATCAAGAGCACCTCACATGATGTCTTTAACAAAGGTATAGTATATTAATAGATATAATGTGATTGTGTTTGGGTAAGTGCGCGCTATTTTATCGTGTGAAAATAAATGACTGGACGGTACGCGAGATGAGAAATAGTCTCAAAGGGAGCTAATTCTCGGTGTTTTAGCTTAGATGTTGTTTTAAGGCCATAGAAATAAATATGTGTTGTGTTTTGTTTTTTTTTAGATCGATTGATTATTGTTACTTTACGTCGAGCTGAGAAAACTATTTTCCTTTAGAAATAAAGTATGGTATGCATGTAGGATTTATCCGTGACAGGCAATCATAGGCACAGGCGCTTGGGTGTAGGATGAGGCCCCTCATGGGGGGGTCCTAGTAATCACATAATCACCATTTTTTTGCCAATATAATCACATAATCATTAAATATTTGCTTATCTTTAGTAATCAAATAATCATAAACTAAAAATACAGTCCTAGGTAATCAAATAATCATGAAATATTTTGCTTAATAATCAAATAATCATTAAAAAAACGGCCAAGTAATCACATAATCAAAAACCCCATGAGGGCCCTCTAGGATACAGATTTTTTTTATTTTTTTTTTGTTAAAATATTCAATTTTCTATATGCATGTCTCACCTAGTTTCGAGTGATTTAAACGACCCAGAGAAAATACAGTATTTATTATTATTACAAACATTAAATTACATTTCGTCTAACAATAGACATGTAATAATATAGTTCCCTAAATATTCAAGTACAGACACATTTTCATTACTGAATAACCCAAAAATATTGCCTCATTTGAGAGATATGAAGAATTACGACAAATATTGTTAATCTCCTTGAAAAATATCATCCTCTCATTTCTGTATCATGGACAACTAGTAATAAAATGTTGTTCTAATGTAAACTATCCCCATGGTACACTTAAAATTACTTAAAGTCATAAGAAACTTCAAATTAAAAAAAAAATGATGCATATGTTTTTTATAACTAAATGGATGGTATTTATTATACAACTTATGTACATATACTTTTTTTCTGAGGAAAATTCTATAATTTGTCCACATTTAGAAGAAGTTTACTTATTTTTAATTGCTTGCTTCCAGGAAGCAATTTTCCGTATGCATAGTGACCTGAGCGTAACTCTCCTCGTAAAAATCCGCTGATCGCAATACGCATGGATCTGTCATTTAAATAATCAATTATCTGATCGTACATGTTAAACACGTGCTCAATACCCATGCTTTTTGTTTTTTGTTTACTATAAGATGACAATCGGTAAACTTCGGCTTCAAAACAGGGCATTTAATGAGCAGCCATATTTGTTAAATCATAACAGACAGAGAGAAAAAAATGACGATTATACCATATATTTGCGTAAAAAATGAAAAAATCGTGCACAGAGGACTAAGTTCATGGTATATATACATGCATTGGTTCAAGAATTGGATAAACATTATTTTTTACAACTCACTCGTTTCATATGACTTTAATTTCACTTTATCATGGCCTGCAATCAACCAACTGTTGTACAAAGAGCACTTAAGTTATAATCACCTAGGAACACAAATGTTTTTTTTCTGTTTTACAAAGTCATGCGCTTGTACAGTTTTAAAGTCTTCTGTTATTCCATATATATTGAGCAAACGTGTGTGTGGTAGTTCATTTCGGGGGTCCTCTTCCTGATCTTTGTTTAAACTACAAATGAACCAGATATTATAACTAAAGTCTTTAGATTTTAAAAACTAAACCTTGACTTGAGTGAAGCTTCTACATTTCAGGAGTACATTGTATAGACAATAATAGTGCATTGACTTGACATATCAACGATATAAGGATGAGGCTTAGAAACGGGGAAATGCGAGGCTGTGCCGAGCTATTTCCCCGTTTCGTGTCGAATCCTTATATCGTTGATATGTCAAGTCAATGCACTATTATTGTCTTTATACTGCAATCTAAAAAAAACATTTTCAATTGTTGTTTAATACGTTAAGGTTATTTTTTTTATTTAAATATTTGGGGAAATACCCTTTAAAAAGGCCTCACGTCATGCTCGCGGAGAAATATACAATGCATTTACCTGTTGAAACCAACACTCGATGGTAAACGAAATCGTTTGAGTATGGACTTAAATATCAACCATAAGCATAAAACATAATGATGTATAGGTTGCAAACAAACAATATTAACAAATTAAATATGTTTTTCCAATAATTCCAAAAGAAACAATGTTGAGTAGTTTCATGCATCGTTGTATGCATTTGAAACAAGAACAGGTTGAAGAGGTCGTATGAATAATTCAATATTATTTCGGCAATTTCTATTTTAAAAATATTCATGAGGAAAAGTTATATCGGGTCAGTGACTGTATATGACATAGAAATATACAGTCAACGCATTTTGACTGCTCAAATAGAACGAGTGCAGTATAAAATAAATTAAAATGTATGTGTTACTCGAGCCTCTCTTTTCGTCTGGTTTCTAAATCTCATTCACTTAAATTTTATAGTTTCCGATAATGCACATTGTAACGTTGCTCTCAACCTGCAATTAGCAAGCGTCACGAATATAATTATTTGAAAACAAATAAGACGCACGGGAAATATTCCACCAATATTTCAAAATTTAAAACTGTTGTTGGTGATGACAAAAATAGAGTTTGCATGGTATTTACGATTTTCACATTTACCGTCCTGGATAGATTAAAAAATTACACAAGTTATTTGTTTCCGTACAGTAACCTATGACCGTTCAACAAATATCTGCTTTTCAAATTTTAATGTGCTGTTACTGATGACAAACTAGTTGTCCAATTTGAATTATAAAAAGATTTTCTTGCAGGCGTTCTGACGGTAATTGCTATCATAATGTTAAAGGTCTTTTATTTATTGATAAAAAGTACCGGTATACACTGACAAATAATAAATTGCATGTCATGGCAATTTATGTGTGAAACGTCTTTATATACAAACGAACAAAGTTACAAAAAAAATGTAATATTTCAATGCTATATTCTAGTTTATGCTGAGGTCGGAAGTTTTAAAATTGTATAGAAGTATGTTGAGAGTTGTTCGGCGAATTCCAGATAAAAGTCAACAGAAGGAACTGGTAGAATGGATTAGACATGATTTTACTGCTAACAAACATTTAGAAGATGAGGTAAGATTTCGATTCTGTTTTCCGTATCTCGTTGATAGGTGATAGGACTCACTGATCTTCTATGCTGTCAGTTACCAAGTCTTTTTATTATATAGGCCTTAACCTGTCATTACATAGCTGTCAGTTAAACGTACATCAATTATGTTTTCTATTGTTATTCCCTTAATTTGGTTTGAATAATTTGATTTTTTAAGAAAAGCACCGCCGTTGGTCTATTTCGTGGCGGCCAGTAATTGGTGGTGGAAGCCGGAGTGGCCGAGGAAAACCACCGACCTTTATTCTGCAAGTTGCCCATTATTCTGTATATATGGGATAAACATGATTAAACTTAATTCCCAAAAGGACATAACACCGATATTTATGTATGTAAATATAAAAAAGAAGATGTGGTATGATTGCCAATGAGACAACTCTCCACAAGAGATTAAATGACTCAGAAATTAACAACTATAGGTCACTATACGGCCTTCAACAATGAACAAAGCACATCTTGCATAGTATGCTTTAAAAGGCCCAAAATGATAAATGTGAAACAATATTTGTTTCGTTTTTATATGTTGATCATGTTGATAGAGGATTTTCCCATGGATAGAAACAAGTGCCTGTGTACCATTTACCATAATTAAGATGATGGTTGCATTACAGCTTTGAGTGCATTTTAAATGCTCAGTTCCATGATTGACATATTTTATCGGTATCTCTTAGACTAAGACATGTAAGAGTTGCGAATGTCCCTCTCTCATTTTTCACTTTTAGTTATAATTAAGTTGCATAGATATGAAAAGTTTCAAATTATGATTTTAATGAAAATACTTAACATTTTTGTTCTGTTTTAGGATGCTATTAAAATGATGATTACAAAAGGAAAACAGTCAATGAGAGAACTTGAGCAGTCAATATCTATTTTATGATAATGGTAGGCTAGCAAACTAAACTGGTTTGTGAAAATTAATTATATTATCAGTACCAATTCTTCTCAATTTGTATTTTCCAGCGATAAAAAGAGACAACAACCTGACCAAAGAGCAGAACATATATACATGTATTGTTCAACAGCATCAAAGCTTTTCACTATATTAACATGATAGATTACGTCAAATTTTAATTTATAATTTCCGATAGAATTTATTATGAATGATGAAACCTGCAAAACATAATACCTGTCAAAATTTATTTCAGAAGAATAGCGCATAATTAACAACACATTTTCACTTTAGAAATGATGAAAACTCTCATTAATTAATTAAGTGCTCCTTTAATTTTGAAATCCCACGAGGATAATTTAAAATTCAAATCTGTGCTAATTCTAGAACACAGACAACAACAGTGTTATACATGATACATGTGTATGAAACTAAATTGCCCTTTTCGGAATTCTTATACAAATAGGAAGTAAGGAAGCTTACAATGGACTTGTATTGTTTTGTTTAGAACGAAGATTATATTAAAAAGAAAATACAGTGTCTGCTTCATTTGATAAACTATATTACTATTAACATAGATGTATACATTTTTTTTTGTAGGATTAAATTGCAATGACTGACACGGGAAGTTGAAACAAGTGTTTAGCCCTGTGATGCTGACATGATGGTGGACCCTTTCGCTGTGGAATAAATGTAGATCTTTTAGGTCACATTTTTATTCGCTGGAAAACTTTTTTTGGATGTGAAAAATGAATAAAGAATATCGTTTAACTATTTCTTTCTTCTGTGTTATTTTTATTACACGTTTTTAGTTTACATATCATCCGAACGTTTTAGAAATCCTAACCTTGCTTTATATTTGTATTTCATTTATTCTGAGTGCAAGAAATTTAGAATAACCGACTTTGAGGTGCCATATGTTTCGTTTGCCGTGTCGTTCTAGGCCGATAAATGAGACTGCATTTCGGGGCATTTTATAGCTAACTATGCAGTATGAGCTTTGCTTATTGTTGATGTCCGTACAGTGACTTATAGGTGTCATTTCTGTGTTATTTGTTAGTTTTTTAAGTTTAGTTCATTTATATGTTTAGGAGTTAAGTAGACATTTTTGTTTAGGGCCCAACTTACGGAAGGCTTTTAGTGCCATGCTAGTCTACTTTTCACAATTTGATATAACACATTATAAATTTTTATAACAAATTATCAATTTGATATAATAGATTTTCGATTTTGATATAACAATGTATTTATTTGATATAACAGATTATCAATTTGATAAAACAGATTATAATTATTTGATATAACAAATTATGAATTTGATATAACAAAAAAGAAAATTTGATGTGTCAAATTACTTATGCATTGATTAGTGTTATCCCCTTCTCTCTTTGACATAAAGGATATATAAGTGAAACGTTTAAACTGTTTAGAGATATAGACCTAAATCTGTTTGCATTTTTCATGATCTGAAATCCTCATTCTATATATACAAACTTATTAAGGTGCTGTGTGGTCTTTTTAAACATAAACTGAAAGTCCACGATCGTTCAAAATCTGACGTATGTTTCTTTATTTTTTGTAAAAAAATTCAAAATAAAAATTAATGTTGAAACTAATTTATTCAAGACAAATGCAGTGATGAATTGAAGGGTGTTTAATAAATCCTTTCGTAGATATAGGAAGATGTGCATGGTATGAGTCCAAGTATTATACAATTTATAAAAGTAAACAATTATATGTCAATGTACAGCCTTCAACACTGAGCCTTGGCTCACACAGAACACGCTAAAAAAGGGCCCCAAAAATTACTAGTGTAAACCCATTCAAACGGGAAAACCAACTGTCTAATCTATATAAAACGACAACTACTGTACATAAGATTCCTGACTTAGGACAGGTGCAAACATTTGCAGCGGGATTAAACATGTTCCTATTGAAATTAATAAAGCAGCATTTTTTTCCTTACATGTTCATATGTTCCTAAAAACACTAACAGATATTAGAACTCTTCGTTTCGCTTTGACTTGAAAATAAGCAATATTAATTGATCAAATAGTCCCCCCTTTTCTCTCTTATATTTGTTCGTTCTAAGGCACCAGGTCCCAAATGCGAAATTGAGAAACAAGTCCTGAAAATTTTCTCAAATAAAAGGAAAAAAAAGGGGGGGGGGGGTTATAGAAACATTAAATCTGTAAATTGAGTTTTGAAAATGATGAACAATAAATTAATACACGAAATGCGCTAGTTCGGGTTATTCAACTTTTAATTAATCATTATTATGATAAAATCACACTATTTGTAGAGAAATTTACAATTTGTTATATATATCAAGTTATATCAAATTGATAATCTGTTATTTCAATTTAATAATTTGTGATATCAAAATAATATTTTGTTTTATCAAATTAATAATTTGTCATATCAAATTTATAATTTGTTATTTAAGAATTGAATGCTCTTTTTTGTAAATTTATTGGGGTGTAAAAGCGTTGACCGAAGTACATTTTGTATGAAGCGCGGAAGCGCTTCATACTAAAAATGTGCGCACGGTCAACGCTTTTACAACCCTATAAAGTTACAAAAAAAGCATTCAATACTTATAATTACATTTTTACCTATAGGATCATGAAAACACGCCTTTTATCAAGTTTTATTTCATTTACCTGTGCACTTTATTGTGGGACCTCGTGTCATCATGAATGAAAAGTTGCATTGTGTAATGCAATTGATTAATGAATATCACGAGATTGCTAGTTAGCCAATCAGAATAACGTATTATAATGAAACATACATCTAATGTAATTATATCAAATTGCAAAAAGTAGACTAGCATGGCCCTAAAAGGCTTCCATACCAACTGAAGCACACCTCCGGGTGCGGGATTTTCTGGCTTTATTTGTTGAAGACCATATGGTGACAATCGGCTTTTTTTTTTGGCTCCTTGATCGAGTTGTCTCTTTGACGTATTCCCCATTAAATGTCCATTCCCAATTTTATTATTGTAGACAACTATGATCAGTTTTGAATCCGTAAATTGTATAAGTACAGTTCCAGGGGAACCACGTGCACGTGCACCAAATGTATGTCAATACAAAATGGTATATATGTATAGTTGTATAACCATGCATAGGACACATCTCATTTCATGGAAATTATTTTGCTCCTCCCCTCAGTTATAATCTGTTGAAATATCAGCTTTTTCAGATTACATGATAAAGTTTGTTACTAAGCAATTTCATGGTAAAATACTGCAAAAGTGAGAGAATATATGAAAGCATAGGTTTTGATTGTTGCTTTGTTGTCGAGTACCTGAAGTGCCCAGGGTTTTTTTTCTTTTGGGGGGGGGGGGGGAGGGGTCAACGAATACTCGAGTACTCGGGTACTCACTCGGAAGGCCGAGTACTCGAGTACTGTTTTAGTACTCGGATACTCGTTTGTGAGTTAAACATCTTGAGATATTTCTCTTCTAATTTCCACTTACTTAGTTCCGTTGAAATATCCACCTCGTAATACTAAATAAAATCAATTAACAACATATATATATTTTTATCCTAATGATACTATTTGTTATATAATTCCACCTTATGTAATAATGCTGTATTTTGATTGGATGAGAACCATGGTATTTTTCACCAATTTCTATATTGAGATTTTCTTTTCTCTGCCGGAGTATTTGCCATTAGGGAATTCCATATGCCGGGGTATTTGCTAGCAAATACCATGGCAGATGGGAAATACCCTAGCAAATACCATGGCAGATGGGGAATACCATGTCTAAAAATAACTCAATGAATTATTTCTATTCTAATATGACAAATTCATGGTCATTCTAAATATATGGTTCCAGATGAAATATTTAGGATAAAAAGCATCATTATTGAATTTGGACCGAATGACGTAAAAATTCCGGGAATGACGTCATAAAAAAAACTCAACGGAAACGAATAGTCAACCAACCGGTCACATAAAACTGGAATGCACTGTATTACGCTTCACTGAAACTGATGAACAAAGTGTAGTTGTCAGCCGAGAACCAGCTTATTATCATAAAAAGGGAGATATATATACAGTCAGTGACTGTACATAAAAAAAAATGATAAGAAATGATTATACGGTCAATGCAATTTGACTGCGCAAATAGCACAGCTGCAGTGTATACAAAAATTATACATTCAAGTCGAAATTTCATATGATACCTGATTGTAACAAACTTTAATTTCTGAGGTGGAACATTCGGTGGAATTAAACAATTATATCATGCTTAGGCTACAAGGGGTATTTGCCAAAAATACCGGTTTCGAGGTAATCAAATTTCCCTCGCCTAACGGCTCTGGAAATTTGTACCTCTCAACCGGTATTTTTGGCAAATACCCCTTGTAAGCATGATATATTTGTATAGTAGTACCAGCAACGTCCTTTCCTCCCGATGGAATGCTTTCTTGTGCACGACTTGTAACAAAAAATCTGAAATTGTTGAGCAGATTATATGTCTGAACAAGAAAAAAGCTATTGTGCAAAAAGTCGTATTATAAAAAGTACCGATTTCTTAGGAACAGATGATACATATATTGTCTACTTTATCGGACTTTATATGCAAACATTTTTGATTTTATTGGGATTTGGCTCATGAACACGAACACAAACAATAATTGCTATTATGATAGGCTATTTGTTGAAACGGCAGTCGGCAATTCAGTGTTTAATCGACACAAAAAAAAAACCAACAAAAAAACAGAGGATCAAGCTTTGTTTGTAGTACTTTTGTCTTTCGTTAATATCTATACTATTAAACGAGAAGACCTCATTTTTGGTGTCGCTTCTCCTCCTTTCACAATAAATTAATCATCATGCCTCTGTGTCCTATAGGTAACATGTATAGTCGCATTTGTCATCCATTTTTATGATCATTAAGTTTGGGTTATTTTGGGATAAAAAACGAAAAAGAATGCGTCCGGATATTTTCCCGTCATTGGACAAAACTTTAAGTCAGATTAGACTTCCGGTTTGTGTTTTTCTGTACTTCGAACATACAAAGACTATGAAATAAAGTATATGAATTTGCTTTCTGCTATCATTTTGAATTCTAGCATGTATCATCCTTGCTTAACGTGTTTCAGTTTGGGTTATTTTGGGAGGAAAACGAAAATGAATAATATTCGCTATTTACTATCAATTAGTTTACAGTGGCGGATCCAGAACTTTTCATAAGGGAGAGGGCGATGACTGACCTAAAAGGGGGGGGGGGGGGCGTTACTCTCATGCTTCCCCATATAATCAACAATTTTTTTTCAACGAAATGGGGGGCAGCCCCAACCCGCAGCCCCGCCTGGGATCCGCCTACGGTTTACTATTAACGGCGGTCACTGCGAATATATTTCTATATACTTACATACATTTACTATGAATTACTGTATTTGTTATAAATTCCAATGGTTATCTTGTGGGGGGGGGGGGGGGGGGGCTCTTTACTATTCATGGCGTTCACTGATGTATATATATCTATAATACTAAAATTACGAGGTCCAATTTGTCAGCCGTCATCGGGTAAAAACGACAAATCAAAGAATTCAACTCTATATATAACTAATATAGGACAATGGTGTAGATTAAAAATTACACCACTCCAGACCCTTTTGTTTTCCACATAATTAATATTGCCAATAATTAACAAGTTCCGGGTCTAATCCGATACCGATACCAATAGTATATTCACCTGTTAGCTATTACCTTATCTGTACGTTCCGCATTTGACAGGCGCACCACCAAACGATGTATTTAGGATTTTGCTATAAACACGGGTTATAATCAAAGGGCTGACACTACTAAATTCAATTATTGTCAAATTGTTTCCTATTGTAGCTTTATTCGGCAATCAGCAAGACTTTCTAAGATAACTAATATAGGACAATGCTGTTGATTAAAAAATACCCTATTCCTGGATAGCCTGGACCTTTTGTTTTCCAAATAATTAATATTTCCAATAATTGATCAGTTCCAGGTCGACGGGTTCAAACTGAAAGATTTGAAAGCAGAGAAAACTGTGTATCTTATAATCGACATGACTTTATCAGATGACAATACCAATTACTAAAATAAGGCTTAGACATAGTTATATACTTTAATTCAGTCACGGACCCGCGATATCACGGGTGTGTACTTGTATATTACATTAATTTGTAGGATCCTTTACTATAGATAATTTAGCTGATCTGTAACAATAACATCTTCATGCCTTATATATCATGTACTGCAGTACGCCGCTAGATTAAAACTGACGTGGAAAGGTAACACACGGCCAGCGAAAGCTCTTTTTTTGAGAGCCCAGGTGGTCGTGTGGTCTAGCGGGACGGCTGCAGTGCAGGCGATTTGGTGTTACGATATCACAGTAGCATGGGTTCGAATCCCGGCGAGGGAAGAACCAAAAATTTGCGAAAGCAAATTTACAGATCTAACATTGTTGGGTTGATGTTTAGACGAGTTGTATATATATTATGTACACAGCCATGTATCACCATCATTGATGGCGATCCGATGGATACATCTGTTGTAGAGTTGTCACTGATTATATATATATAAGTACCTTTGACTTTTGATACCTCTCCTGAAATTCTCTGTATTGAGTAATTAAAGTATATATGCATGTTCATAGAGTACAGAAAAACAGAAGGTATAAAAATCTGTATTTGGAAAATAGGAGGAGGGCAAAAAAATGTGCCCAGTCCCTAAGTACCTTTGAATTTTGATACCTCTCCTGAAATTCTCCAGTCAGTATATATTTTTTTACAGTTTACATACGCTCTATTTCCCCGCGATTTCGCGGGTGTGTTCTAGTGTTTATGAAAGTAACTATAATACTGCATCCCACCTTAAACCTAAACTTTTCAAAAGATGTTTAAGATTCATCCGAGTATACTCGCGAGTATCATGACTGAGTATTAAATTTCAAATAGTTTGACTACCCCGGCTAATTATTTTACAATGAAAGGTAAATATTTTTGTCTCGTAAAAATATGCATGTGATATTTGCCACTGGATATTACACATTGATCCATCCATCCCTTCGGCGTAGTAGAAATGTATCCATGAATTTTCAGTTAGTAAATATAATTCAAAGGAGATCAGAGATAAATGGATAGAAATCTACTAACGAGGGCCCTCATGGGGTTTTTGATTATGTGATTACTTGGCCGTTTTTTTAATGATTATTTGATTATTAAGCCAAATATTTCATGATTATTTGATTACATAGGACTGTATTTTTAGTTTATGATTATTTGATTACTAAAGATAAGCAAATATTTAATGATTATGTGATTATATGTGCAAAAAAATGGTGATTATGTGATTACTAGGACCCCCCATGAGGGGCCTCACTAACAGCACAAAAATCTAAATACATTAGCATTGCATTGGCTACGATTACCCCCAAAAAGTGACAAGAAATAATATTTGATACTTCGAAAACTAAGTGTAGGGTTTATTTCTAAGACAGGGACCCGATTTCATTTGGCAATTTCAGGTATCAATCATGAAAATCATCTGTTCTTGTGACTAGCAGTTATTGTAACCTGCAAACACGTTAAACAAAAACTTCTCTAAAAATGATAAACTTCCATACAATATACTCAAGTGACAAATAGGACCTTAGGGGGTCGATTGAAACAACGCAATGACAGGCACTTGTCTCAGAAAAAATCCTTTGATCATATAGGAAATCACTGATGGATGACTAGAGAGGGTCCACTATATGAAAATTTCTGGACCCCCCACTGCTCCCATCAATAACTAATAAAGTTTTAAAAACATGCTCAAGGACAAAAAAACTGAAATATTGATGTGATAATTTCTAGTGAAGTTAATAACTGGGAACAGGTACATGGTAAATTCATAAGTTTAGTGTTTAAAATAGTTTTTCGAGTTCTCAAGAGAAACTAGTTACTGGGTGCTTTTCATTTGTCTTCCACACTTCTCCTTATTTATACATTTTAACATCAAACCTCAATATGTAATATTTTCTTCAGCAAAAGTTGTTTGATTCATAAGTGTCTATGAAACAATTTTGGCAATCTAGTGTGATGGCATTGCTGGACTTATTTTTTGAAATGGTTCATCCATTTTTTGTAAGAAGTGATAGCAAGGATCTTTATAGTAAGTGTTACCAGAGACATGTATGTATTGTATGTCTCTGGTCTTACTGTACAAATATTTGATGATGGCTATAAAGAAAAAGTTTTTATTTCAAAAGTTTCTATCATTTACATTTAGGCTGTACTAAAATGACAATCTGGTATTTCAAACAAAATCAGAGTTTAATTGACACCATTCAAATTTCATCAAACTACCTCAGCAGTCCAGTGGCGGATCCAAGGGAGGGTTCTTAGGATTGGAACCCCCCCTTTTTTTTTTGGGGGGGGGGGGGGGGGCGATAAATGCATTTGAATGGGAACATATAGTTGGAAAATGGCTTGATCCGCCCCTACAGTCTCATGGTAGTGTGTTTGCCTGTAGTGAAGGGGTATTGGGTTCAAATCATGGCCAGGTTAAACCAAAATTTAAACTTGGTACTGGCTGCATCTCAGCTAAGCAGGCAGTATTAAGGAGAAAGAGCAAAGTCAGATCGTCTCAGTCAGTATAATTTGGTCCAGTAGGGTGACATGTCTTCCTCCAGTCTGTTAGCTTGTGAACTAGCATGTTATAATCAGGCTCAGTGTGTTGGTCTAGTACAAAGCAAGGTTAACGTTCACATTACATTTATATTCATATGGTCAAATTCTGATTATGCATTTACTTTGCGGCTGGATGTTAAACAGCCATCCATCAGAATCATCCTTTTTATGAAGGGTCCTATGAATTATGAGTATTGCTACTTATATTTCACATTTATCATACATAAAACTGTTATCTTTGTCCCTTGCCGGCCTTGGAAGATTTCCTGGGTGTTTCTTGTGTACTTTATCTTTGATGTGTGCATGTTGTGTAGTGTCACACTGTCTAAGAAAAGTTCAAGTTCTGTTTTTTGCCCTTTGACATGTTTGGTGGGGTTGTCTTTTTTAGAGATCTCCCATTCTCAATTTCATTATACTTTATAAATGCAACTAAAATTGAGAATGGAAATGGGGAATGTATCAAAGAGACAACAACCCAACCATAGAAAAAACAACAGCAGAAGGTCACCAACAGGTCTTCAATGTAACGAAAAATTCCCGTACCCGGAGGCGTCCTTCAGCTGGCCCCTAAACAAATATATACAAGTTCAGTGATAATGAACGCCATACTAATTTCCAAAACTAACATGTTTAAGCCTTTGAAACAAGTCTGTCTGCTATCCCAGTGCTGGTATCTTTTGTCAAAGGAGTAGAGCTAGGAACCCCAATACACAACCCCATGAAGGTGTATTTTTCATATCATGCAACTAGCTTGAGTTGGAAACTTATCGCTAGACACTAAGGAGGCATGTGTCGTTATTAATGAAATTGGCATGAAATTGACCGTCGTCAAAGGTTAAATAGTGATAAACAGATTATCATTGGTAATCTCAACTCGATTGCTTTTCTTGCTTTCGACGTACCGACTCAAGCTAGAAAATCAATCTGGTTGAGATGATCAACGATAATCTATGAGTATAATATATAGAACAAATGATCTGCTTCATATTTAAAAAGATATAAGACTTAATAAGGATCAGATTTTGTTTTTGTTCATTTTCTTTGTAATTTTCAATTTCTTTCAACCTTTTTTCATGATTTTATGTGCGTTACCAAACCTCCCCATTGAAAGTTTTGTTGAAAGTAAAGAATATTTCACCAAAAATATTTTTAGGCTAAATGATGCTGCCACTGTTAATTTTAAACTGTCATAAATTTGCAGAATTTTGCAGAAAATCAGGATTTTACAAAATTAACATATATAGTAACTACACTGTTGACACCATGGGTGAAAATCTGTTTTAGCTGCAAAACGATTGAAATTTTTGAATTGTCATTTCATTTTTCACAGTTAAAAAATTTCAGATGGTTAAAGCCAAATGAAGAGTTAGTGATCCAGCTTCTTTCACTATATCTGTATGCAATATCATGAATTGGTAGTTTACTTTTTGTACTGTACTGTGGTATTGTTTTCTTTGAAATGGTTAGATCCATAAGCACTTATTAGTAAAATGAAGTAGGTCAGATTAGCTTGCTTACCAGCCTATTTCATTTTTCTGAAATACTACTTCTGAGTATTTATTTGACAGCTAAAAATGTATCCCACCTTATTAGCATATTTTCTTAGGCAAATTCACAAAATATAATAAAACATATCTTTTAATATCATAATATTCCAATTTTACATTTAGAACTGTTTATGTGAGGAATAAGATAGTCTTTCATTAGATTCAATAGATCTCCTTTCACATCAGGAATGTCTATAATTCTCTTTGACTTGACGTCTCTCCAGTTAAAATCCAATACAACTGCCCTTATTACATCAGGATGTAGCGCTTCTAAAAAAGACAAAGACAAATATTTAAAGCTTCACTTCACCTTGGAAAAAGGTATTACATGTACTGTAAACCAAATTATTTTCGTAGATACGTTCTTTCACATCAAGTACTTTCCATCCCATTTCTCGATGATTTTCAAATTTACCTGATGTAGTTAAATAAAAAAAAGTCCAAAATTTAGCTTTTTACAATAATTTATATTTGCGTTATCTTTATACTCACTAAAGATGCAAAAATAAATCGCTCACACAAATGATTTTGTTTACATGTAATTGATATGTATTGATAGTATTTGATACTTTATGTGTACCAAAAAATAAAGATGTTTTCTCATAATCATCCATTCAGGCTCTGTTCATAACAAAGTAATAATTTCAAATGGACATTTGAGAACCATTGCAATAGTGTTGTGTTCTGTGTACACTTTTAACAATAAAAGACCACTTTCTAGTTCTGTACTTCACTGGAAAAGTTTGTCAATTATGTGTGCCTTTATGGATTCATTTACCAGATAGAGAGGACTGATAGTATCCCTGCACTCTAAAAGTTCATGAATAGTCTGCTTGATCGTCATTATACAGGCTAATCTAGAAAGAATGCTTGTGCCATAGGTACTTATCACAATAAGTGACTTATTACACCTTTACAATAACATGATAGTCAACATAAAAGGGAAATAACTCACTTAATTTCAACAAAGCTAAGATTCTGTTGGGTGTCCCAATGCCTAAATGACAAACTCTTTTCTCAAGGAACTTTTGCTGTTCTTCTAACTGAAACAAAGTAAAACATCTATAAGACTATAAATTCAGAAATTATTGTGTGCATGTATTATTTCAATTTTGTCATTTTAGAAAAAAAGCAATTTAAACTTTCGGGATTTGGTGAAAAATCCTGTTTAAATAACATAAAAAAAATCAAAATATGAGTTTAAATTTTATAACCCTGTCCCAATTGTTGGCAGTAATTAAAAGCATCACAATAATTTCTAAATTTCCAGTATTCTACATTCTAATGCAACAACGTTTGTAACGTTCATTTTGATTGGATAACGTCACTTATTTACATGGCATCAATTGACAATCGATGCTATGGGACGTATGCGCAAGTGCAGACGGCAAATGACAGATTTTAAATTCATGTTTTGACGTTGTTTTCTGTCAGTTTCATTAGAATGGAGATAACAATATTGTATTTTAAGCTCCGAAGGCATCAATTGGGGATTTGATGGTCGCAAATACCCGTTTACTGTCTCCGCTAACGCGTTGCCAGTAAACTTAATTTGCGACCATCAAATCCCCAATTGATGCCGTCAGAGCTTACAATACAATACAGTTATCTCCTAATTGTTATTTTGCAGTAACTACTATGTATTCATCTCTTTAAATCATTTATTTTTTGTCTTGTGACACATTAAATGGTGAATATGTTGCAGAGATATTAATGAGTTGCTTCCTCTTATCTGCTAACTTTGCTGATTGAACTGTATTCTTTATTGAATTTTTGACAAATGTTTTTATACATTTAGCCAATCCCAATCTCATGAAAATAAGAAGTCAACTGTAATACATGTATATGCCATTAGACATTAAATGCCCATATATTAACTACAATTAATTTCTGTTTTGTCATACCTTAAAATGTTTTGCAAATAATTTGGCACATTTACAACTTTCTGTTTTAAAATCTTTCAATTCTCTGAAATAAACAAAAGATAATTGAACTAAATAAGTCAACAAAAAGCATGCAACTGTTCAGGAGTCTATTAAAGTCTGTGGTCTTTGCTAAAGACAACATTCACAAAGAGCAATTGGACAAGCTTGTGACATTTCCATTGATTCTTAAAAGATTCAATCTTTCATTTGTGCCTATTTGATTCTTTTATTTGTGTCGATTTTTCCCCTGCAGGTAAATTACAGATGAATGTTAATTATTTATACTTAATTATCAATATAAACCTTTTCCGTTAGCCAGTTGTTCATATATTTATAGATTATCGTTGGTTATCTCAACGAGATTGTTTTTCCCGCTTGAGTCGGTCACGGCGAAAGCGAGAAATGCAATCGAGTTGAGATGACCAATGATAATGTGTTTATCACTATTTTACCTATGACAATGTTGTCAATTTCATGTCAATTTTGTTAGCAACGCCACGTGGCTCCTTAGTTTCTAGCGATAATTTTCCATCTCAAGCGAGTAGCATGATATGAAAAATTATCACAAAAAAAGATCAAAGGAAAAATGCACAAAATAGCGATAATATGAATTGTCAATTATAATATTTATTATGTTGTCCCCTGCAAATAGATTGTTGCTGTTTTCATCCTGCTCAGAACTGGTAAAGGAAAATCGTGTCTGTTGGACTAAGAAAGATTATAGAGACATACATGTATAAATTAACACCAATAAATAGCTATCACAATTTTCTAGCTACCATTCCTTCCCCAGATTAAATTGAGGACTGCTTTGCATTTGTAAGAGGAGGGAGTGGCAGACCAGAATTGTTTCATTCGTATTACAATAAGCAGTACGTACATACCCTAACATATAATTGTATTGGTGTCATAAAAAAAAACAGGCCGTTACTTATGTCAAAATGAGAACTTTTGAAATGCCTGCCTCTTTACGCAACAAATATAAAAGTGATGAATTATAAGGAAGGAATTATAAGGAAGGAATTTTCATTGGATTAAAAAATTACAGACAGTCTACCCTCTCGGTCTTAATGATAATATCATGGGAATTGGCAATATATCAAGAACCGATTCTGTTAACATTTTGGATATAGTTTCTAAAACTGTTCGTAAAAATCGTTCTCATGGACGCAGAAAAAATCGCAATCAAAGAAAATTTCGGACCAACCATACAAATATTTCGGACCTAATTTCCATTTCAAAAAACAACGGCAGACATTATCTGTTAACCAAGCTTTGTTCTTTACCTATAAATAAATTAAATAAAATTTTAGAGGATTGCAACACAATTTCATATTACAGTCCTAAGTATGAAATTGTCCAAATTATAATGGCATATTGTTATTCTAAACTGTTTCCAAAAATTGATCGCCCTGAAGATCATAAAAAACATTTTATTAAAATAAAGTATGTCAATAAAGGTTTTGATTTTGTAAATATTGCCGGTATTTTTAACGACCATTCTGTTAAAGACCAAATTCCTGGATATTTTGATAATACTGAACTCCCTCTCATTTGTTATATTTACAAGAAATCTACCCGAAAATATGTGTTTAATTATAGCCAATTGTGTAAAGATGTAAATATCACTGAAAATACACCTATGTCGTGTAATTGCAGTAATTCAGAATACACCTATGGACCAATTTCCCATGTTATAACAGGAGACCTTAACATCGTTCGCGACCGAGAGTTAAAATCATTCCTGAGTAAAGGACCTAAATATCGTCCCCCGTCAACTATTAACTGGAATGAGTGTCGTAATATCATCAACGACTCACTCCGCGCCCTACTGTTTGAAATGGGTAAAACGGGAAAAAGCTGACAAAAAATCTTTGGACTCTTTTTTTAATTCAGTAATGAAGATAGTTGATATTCGAATACAACATTTTAAAGAACATTTTACCCTCAACAAAAACTATAAAAACCCTATTTCGCGTATCAAAAATAAACTAACAGAACTAGCCAAGGAATTTGTTTTTGTCCCGGCTGATAAAGCTGCGAATAATATCATTATTGTTTGACGTAAATTTTATATAGAGGTTCTGCAAAAGGAAATCACGAATTCACCAACATTCCAACTGACTTCATTTTCAGAAAACGACATCTGTAACAAACATAAACTTTTAGCTACTTCTTTACAAGCAGAACCAAACACAATGAAAGTCCCAACTATGTACTGGCTTCCGAAGCTGCACAAAAAACCTTACAAATATAGATTTATTTCATCTTCCAGCCATTGTTCAACTACTAAATTGTCTGTTTTACTTACTAGTACACTTGGTACAATAAAAAACCTGATAATAAATTGTTCAAATAAGGCCTTTGAAAATAGTGGAATTAATTACTTTTGGAGTGTCAAAAACTCGTTAGAAGTACTTGATAAATTGCATGCATATCTTGGTGATTTTAAATCTGTTCAAAGTTTTGATTTTTCTACCCTATATACCACTTTGCCTCATATTCTTATTAAGAAAAAATTCACATCCCTAATTAACTGGGCATTTAAAAAGTCGGAATGCGAGTACATATGTTCAAACTCTTTTAGATCATTTTTTAGTAGCAGTAAACAAAAGAACTATGTCAATTGGACATGCTTTGATACTATTTATGCACTTGAATTTTTACTTGATAACATTTTTGTTCGCTTTGGAGATTCCGTATATCGTCAAGTTATTGGAATTCCAATGGGGACTAACTGTGCACCACTTATTGCGGACCTGTTTTTGTATTGTTATGAGTTACAATTTATGACTAAAATTAGCAAAGACCCATCAAAACAACATTTGATACAAAAATTTAACAATACTTTTAGATATTTGGATGATATATTGGCTCTAAATAATGACGACTTCAGTATGTATACTAAAGAAATTTATCCTGTAGAACTTACTTTAAATAAAGCTAATGATAACAATGACCACTGCCCTTTCCTCGATCTTGATATCTATATCATAAACGGGAAGCTTAATACAAAAATTTATGATAAAAGAGATGATTTTTCATTTCCTATTGTTAATTATCCATTTTTAGATGGTGACGTTCCCTTGTCACCATCTTATGGTGTTTATATATCTCAACTTGTACGATTCGCTCGTGTATGTAACAATGTATTAGATTTTAGCGAGAGAAATTTATGTATTACTGAAAAATTATTACACCAGGGTTTTCGATATCACAAACTGGTCAAAACATTTACTAAATTTTATCACCGGTATAAGGAAATAATTCGTAAATATAACTCAACATGCAGACATCTTATACGTTCAGGTATTTCACATCCAAAATTTTATGGAAATATTCTTTATAAAGCACAAAAATGTCAGTATTCTCCTCAGAAACTAACAAAACCTTTAAATAGACTTATTAAAAGGGGATATAGTTACGATACTGTGGTCAGGTCATTAAAGATTGCATATTTTGGCTTTAACATTGATTCACTGATAGGGTCTTTGCATCGGAACTAAACACATTTATTTCTGAAAAAAACAGTTGTTGGCATGACACGGGTTATGTTCTTCTCATATATTTTATGATAGTATGATACTAAACCCCTAACGGGAGGGATTGTACCTGATATTCATATGATGAAGACATAATCTTTCAATCAGTTTAATTGAGGTCTGGAGCTGGCATGTCAGTTAACTGCTAGTAGTCTGTTGTTATTTATGTATTATTGTCATTTTATTTATTTTCTTTTGTTACATCTTTTGACATCAGACTCGGACTTCTCTTGAACTGAATTTTAATGTGCGTATTGTTATTCTTTTACTTTTCTACATTGGCTAGAGGTATAGGGGGAGGGTTGAGATCTCATAAACATGTTTAACCCCGCCGCAATTTTGCGCCTGTCCCAAGTCAGGAGCCTCTGGCCTTTGTTAGTCTTGTATGATTTTAAATTTTAGTTTCTTGTGTATAATTCGGAGTTTAGTATGACGTCCATTATCACTGTACTATTATGCATATTTTAGGGGCCAGCTGAAGGACACCTACGGGTGCGGGAATTCTCGCTACATTGAAGACCCATTGGTTGCCTTCGGCTGTTGTTTGCTCTATGGTCGGGTGGTTGTCGCTTTGACATATTCACCATTTCCTTTCTCAATTTTATTAGATGTGTGGTATATAAATACTCAGTATAACCATGTTTATAACGATAAATAAGAAATAACATTCAACTGTTCAATCTACCTGTACACAATCAGCACAAATGAAAGAAAAAATTGGTGCAAATGCAAAACGCCCAATAGGATAAAACATAATTGGAAATAAATGCAGGTGCATAATTGAGTTTTTTAATTAATGTTACTCATTTAAATGTAAACATTTTTGGTTGTGTTGTTTGGTTGCTGTCTCATTGATTTATGCCCCAAATATTCTTTTACACACATGTTTATGTACAACACTCTATTTTTATAAAAATATACTTTCAGTTCAAATTTTTTTTTTAAACTAATAATATGATTAACTAGGTCATTGTGAAAGAACATGACTACATATATGCATACATTTGATTTTCTATTTCAATTTATTGTATATCCTAGTACAGTCAGAGATATAACTCTATAGGGTTATTACAGAAAATAACTTGCGTGTGTTATTACAGAGTTTCTTCCTAAAATTTTCTAAATCTGTAATAACATATGTTTGTTATTTGTAAAATTATTTCATTTATAGTGGGCTCTAGGGAACTCTTGAGACTTTGCGCAGAAACTAAATGCATAGCCTTGATAACTAATTTCTTAATTAGATTTATACATTTTTGATTAACCATGGTAAATCAATGAGATGAGGCTATTAAGTGATAAACTTAGCTGTAATAACAAGGCTTAGTTATTAAAGGAATGTAACTTATTATATAAGACACTTGGGAATTACTGAGAAACTTGCGCAGAACCTCATTACATGCTCTGGTCATTATTTCTTACAATAAATTAAAATACATTGTAATTAAGCATGATCTATGTCTGAGCAAATCCTTTGAAGTGATATAGAGAAGCTGTGATAACACCCTTTAGTTATTACAGGCATATTTTTTCTGTGATAACATATAGGTGTATTATGCAAAATGGCAAATTATGAACTGTTATATCTTTCAATAGTTAAGTATACATATAGACAAAAGTAATAGCAATAGAACTTTTACAAATTTTAACTAAACTAATGATGTATATTGTCCCTTTGAAACATGTAACATACGTATGTTATCACAGTTCTTTGATTTTTTAGTCTACAATAACAAATGTATGTTATTTTCCTGTAATAACCCTATAGAGTTATATCCCTGACTGTAGTAAAACATTTTTCATTCCACTGAACAAGATCAAAAAGGAAGGGACTTACAAATAAAGAAATATCAACAGTTTGAATTAGAGAGATCACTCTCAATTGATTTTTTTTTAACTCAAATAATTTTTGAATGCAATGATGGGAAATTCTAAATAGAACTGAACAGAGTCTGGAATTAACAGATCTACAACATTATATGCAGGCTTTCATCTTCTAAGGGTAAGCTATCAGTCTTCATTAAAAAAAAACATTTGACTTATAAGACAAAATTTAATTTTCATTAAATTTTATATATAGCTTGTACATGTATGCATCTTTTACTAGCCAAACTTCCTTTTTACTTGCCTTTGTTCATATTTAATCCTCAAAACAATTAACAGCAACTGAACATAATATGCATATCCTGGAAGATAAATATAAGAAGATGTGGTATGAGTGCCAATGAGACAACTCTTCATCCAAGTCACAATTTGTAAAAGTAAACCATTATAGGTCAAAGTACAGTCTTCATCACAGAGCCTTGGTTCACACCATACAGCAAGCTATAAGGGGCCCCAAAAATGACTAGTGCAAAACCATTCAAACGGGAAAATCTACGGTCTAATCTATATAAGAGCTCCTATAATATTTTACCTGTTTAATTCTACTGCTCTGATTGCAGAAGAACATAGAACAAGAACCAAAGGAGATCCTGGCTTTAGTTCTGTCTTCAGTAGTTTATTCCACTTTGGTAAAATTGACCTAAAATATGATGTTGGTGTGTGGTCTTCCTCACTACTACCATAGAAATCATGACCTACAAAGAAAAAAGAAAAGATGTTTAACTATCAACAAAAAAATTACTTTAAAGCCAACAAAATAGTTATATTTATATAAAAATAAGGAGATGTTGTTTAATGGCACATGAGACAACTATCCATCAAAATCGAAATGAAGGCAATCAATCGTAAGGCTTTCAACAGTCAGAAAAACACACACTCTAAATTTTGTTGCCATAAGAGTTATAGATGTAAGGTCAAAAGGTCTAATAAGGTTGAAGAAATTGTCAGTAAAATGTTTGAAGCTAAAAGTTTCTGTCA
This sequence comes from Mytilus edulis, assembly GCA_019925275.1. Classification (NCBI taxonomy): domain Eukaryota; kingdom Metazoa; phylum Mollusca; class Bivalvia; order Mytilida; family Mytilidae; genus Mytilus; species Mytilus edulis. The sequence goes on along the minus strand of CM034357.1, from coordinate 1,827,183 downwards.
AAAAGAAAAAAGTACACACATAACAGTCTTTTCACTAAATAACTTTCTACCAAGAATTTTTTTTTACTCTTATACAGCTCAAGAGGGGGGAGAAAGTCATCAAAATTTTCTTTATTAAATAAAGTGACTACGAAGGGAGAAGTGATTGTATTATCCCAATCCAATTTTTATATTAATTCATGGTTTACATGTACAACTATAGACAGTTGAAATTACAAAAAATATGTTCTTAAAAGTTTGTTTTATGCTTCATTGCCTTCAGTAAAGTTCTATTGGAAGTTAACACTCATTTAATAAAACTGCTGAAATAGAACTTATGATACAAACATAAGCAGTTTTTTCTGTCAATCTTATTTGTATGCTAATGAAATGATTTAAAAAAAACTTCTAGAGAAATCTAAGAAATATGCTCAGGTGCCGCATGTGGAACAGGATCTGCTTACCCTTCTGGAGCACCTGCGATCACCCCTAGTTTTTGGTGGGGTTCCTGTTGCTTATTCTTTAGTTTTCTATGTTGTGTCATGTGTACTATTGTTTGTCTGTTTGTCTTTTTCATTTTTAGCCATGGCGTTTTCAGTTTATTTTCGATTTATGAGTTTGACTGTCCATCTGGTATCTTTCATCCCTCTTTTAATTTACAAGAGCACATGAATGGTTTACATTTGACTTTTTTGAGGACATAGATTCTATAAGATTTATAGAAAAAGTTATACAATTTTGCATTAATTGGATAGGAAAATTTCAGATGAATTGTTAATAATTTACATATTCAGCCCCTAAAGGTGTTACAAATTAGTTCCTGTCTTTAACTGAGTAGGAAGTAGTATAAAAAGTCATATCACAAAATAATGAACTTCAAGAAAATTCAAAAGGAAAGTCCCAAAACAAATGGCAAAAAAAAAAACACTGAGCCAATGATTACCAGTATCAAGTTTCATCTCATCCTGTTCTACAGCTGATAATTTCCCATCAAAATGTTTCCCTATGACCTCTACCAGCTGTTCAGCAGAGCCTCTTTTTAAACTTCCATCTTTTAATTCTTCTGTAATTCTCTGTAAAACAATATCAAACATTTTAACAGGACCAATTATAAGGTGTTGTTTGGCTATACTGGAAGAAAATAGAACCATCTTTCATACATGTATAGATTTTTTTTGTCTTTGTAGGATAATTTCGTGCAAAGTGTGAGCAACTTTATTTAGTTTTTCAACGCAAATAATCAATTTTTTTTTACAGCTAAACACTAAAACAATGTAAAAGGTTATGGGGAAAATCTGGATTCAAAATAATTCTTTTTGTCATTTGTTGGAACAGAACATTTTTTCATCAAACTGGGTATCAGAATATTTTTATTTAATTTTATATATTGGTCCTTAAAGATGTACAAAATATGTAATTGTATTTATTACATTGTATAATAAAACAAACAATGTACATGTACTCTTATACCCTAACCTTTCGTTTCTTTTTCTTCTTTTTCTTGGGAGGATCCTCATCTTTATCTGTTTCAGTAGAAGTTATCTTTCTTTTGTTTTGTTTGCTGTCTTCTTTGTCATTCTCTACCTCTTCATCATTGGATTCTGAACCTGAATCTAATTATAAATAACACAAAATATTTTTTGTTTACTTATTTTAAATTGAAATGTTATAACTGTTAATATGAGGCAGGCATTACCTGTGAATGGAGACAAAGTCTGTATGAATTATTTTTTTTGTAACTTAAGTATCTGTTAAAAAAAAAACGGTACCGTAACGTTTCCGATTTTGGTTCTGTCCTTAGGGATTTTACTTGTGACGATATAGCCTTCCAGAAGCAAGAGACTGACATCAATCAAAATAAAAAATTAAACTTTTTTAATATACTATATAAACCAAATAAAAGACCCTCGTATGTTGATCTTATGATAGATCAACATTATGTAGATTGAGGTTAAGTGCTCATACTTTATCTATTGACAGAGGGCGATATCTAAAAATACCAAAGCAGAGTAGGGTATGTCTTTGCTGCAACAAATTGAGACATTGAAGATGAACTACACTTTCCTTTTAAATGTTCCTCCTATAACTATGTGAGAGATAACCTCATTAAAAAATTAAATAATGTTCTATTGAACAACAAATTACCTTCTTTATCATATAAATTGCTTATATCAATTCTAAATAGTAATTCCCAAACAATATTAAAAATTGTTGTCAACTATTTGAATGAATGCTTGTTGGTGAGAAACTCATTATTAAAAGGTACTTGATTTCTGTAATAATGTATATCCTTCTCTTTTATTTTTATATATTTCTCTCATAATTATCCACTGTCACTCCTTCATTCAGGGATGATTCCAGGTGTTTTCAAATGGGTCCCTTGAATATCAAATTGGGAATTTTTATTCTAATTGGGAATTTTTTAAGCATAAAATCTAAGACGAAATAACATTATTTTCCTGTAAAAACGGATAATGTATATTATTAAGTTTAAACTGTACATGTACACTGATGTTCATGTAAGTTGTAACATTTTGAAATTGAATAATTCTGGATGGGCTACTGTTATAACATTAATATCATTGAACATGATGCACTAGTCGATCATCTTAGCTGTAGTTACCTAGGCCTATTACAAAAACATATATTTCAGCTAACAGAAACATTTGAAAAAAATCATTCATTGGGTATTTTTTCAACAGCAGGTCATCTCTATAAATTTACCTTGATTCAAATGGATTTCAAATTGAACTGGTCAATTGTCGAATTCAGAAAAGCAATTACAAAAGTTCATATACTTAGTTGATAAGATATCTAATGCATTGAACCAGTGTTCTTTAAAATTATTTGGATCATCTTCAAAACTTTTGAAATAGTTCCATAATGATGACATTGTATTTCATGAATGGTCTATCATCAACATTAATTTAAAAAAAAAACGCTCAAACTTTTGTCTTTTGAGGAAATAATTTCTTTTACAAAAGTTTTCATCATATTATACAGTCAGAGCTCTGACATAAACAAGTCAGAATAAAATGACTTCTTCAAGTCAGAAAATGTTTTGACATTCTGACCTGTACGGGTCAATTTTTGTTTTGCGTAGTTTTCCATCGAGTCCGTCAAACCAGAAGATATTTTGAATTTGCCGCCGATCTAAGACACATACGATCACGTGGTTTTTTGCGAGAGATCACGTGTTTGAGAGTCGTTGTTTTGGGAGTTTCTCGAACGAGAAGTTATTGAAAATATAGTGATTATTTACGTTTTTTTATTGAAAATCTAGGTCAATGTGGTCATTTTCAGAAGGTAATACATATTACCTCCGTATTTTCATGGCCATTTTAATATTTTTTGCGTGTGAAGAAGGTCTTTGCAAGTGATTTTGTTGCTGTTTCATGAAGGCGCGTGACCTGTAAATACGGACGCGTGGCCTTTGAGATGACCTGGTGTCTGACAATTCTGACTTGTTCAGGTCAGAAAATGTTGTTATGATAATAAACTGTTATTTTCGGGAGACAACTCGTGTTGTCCTTAACAGTATTAACATTAATAACCAGTCAGTGCAATTTTAAAAGTAAAATTATTGCTTCGAGCTGAACATCATCACGTGATTTTTTCTATTTTAAACTCAATCATGAATTGACTTTTTAACCTTTCCGAGTTTGCGGCTTATAAATATATTTGTTTTTTCGTTTCTCCCAATGAGAAAAACGATCTTTTGAATATTGATATTAATGAAAATGAAATGAAATCGGAATAATTTTAATAAAGGAAAAGGGAAGGGAGGGTTTAACCAGAGACATATAATTGTATTATATGTCTCTGGTTTAACTAAAAGAACCGAAATATTTTTTTATTTTTATTTTAAAAATGATTTTAACTTGAGAACATTATAAAGAGATTCACAAAACGGGTTTTTCAATTATGAACATGGAATATGATATTAAAAACAAATCAAATGAAATGTAGGGTAAGGCTCCAGTGATCACCCTACCCCTGTCATTTGACAATGTTGAACAGTCGAGATCCCTGCCCCCTTAACTCAATTTTTTCTCTCTGTAAAGTATAATGAAATATACCAAGCTAGTCTCTATGGGTCGCCCCACCCCTTGTCATTTGAGAATGATCTTATATCTTGAAAATTGTCGAGATCCCCACCTGTAAACGGCCATATATATTCCTTTTTATAATGTCAAATTGATTTGAATGAAATATACCGGGCTAGTCTCTGGGTTTACCCCATCCCCTGCCATTTGCGAATGTTCTTATATTTTGTAAACGGTCGAGATCCCCACCCCTAAACTATATATATTCTTGTATGGGAAAATAAAACAAACCCAATGTAATATAGGGGAAGTCCCTTGGGGGGGGGGGGGGGTTCACCCCTACAGTTTGAAAACATGTAAATGGTCAAGATCCCCACCCCTGAACCATATATATTAGTGTAAGGGACAACAAGACAAATCAAATGAAATAAAGATAAAGTCCCTTGGGGTCACCCCACCCCCTCATGTTTGAAAACATGTAAACGGTTGAGATCCCCACCCCTTAAGCCTATATATTATATGGGACAATACAACAAATCAAATGAAATAAAGGGACAGTCCATGGGGGTCATCCCCATCCCCCTTTTTGAAATGGTCTGGATCACCACCCCTAAACCATATAATATTCCTGTTCGTCATTTCAAGAAGATTTGAATGACATACATGTACAGGGTCAATCCCTAATTATATGGCATATATGTTTTCCTATGAAGTTACACATCTATAATTCTGACCCCAGATGCTTAGCCACATAAAGCATTAACCTTTTATTTGAAATATAGATAGTCTTTGTTTCTACAGAAGTGAGAAGAACATTGGAAGTCAGTATGTTCTGACTTATAAAAGTCTGAATGTTCTGACTTATGAAAGTCAGAATGTTCTGACTTATGAAAGTCTGAATGTTCTGACTTATGAAAGTCTGAATGTTCTGACTTTAATTTAATAAGGCCAGAAAGACTCAGAATGATCTGAAGATAATGACTTGTTTTTAATGTTTAGAGTATTTAAGAATATGAATGCTCTTGTCATGCTAGTACCATAAGAAACCCTGACAAGATTTTGTTCCCAAAAAAATATATATTAAGAATAACAAGTGTACAATTGAACATAAATTACAAAGTTATAAATGTTGCTAAAAAATCTATTTAAAAAACACCCAATAGATAGTTGTAGTGAAAATATTATGTATTTATATGTACCACTTCTTGAAGGACAACAAAGTCACCAAACTTAGTCTGATTTTCATAGTATTTTCTCCTAAACATTTTTTTAACAGAACATGATTTGACCTGTTTAAGTCAGTTTACAGAAAAAAAATCCGATCAAACTAGGTTTCTTCATCTTAGCCCCCCCTTTTTTTTCTGGTTATCTGAATCTGCTACTGTTGGGATAATTAATTTTTTTTAAGAAACAATTCAGTCAAATGGTTTTTAGAATAATGATTTTTTACAACCAAAAGTTCTATGTTAACTTAACAGAAAAAAAAGTCATGAAAATACAGAAATAAAATAAATTTTTAAGATATAAATTTGATGAAATTTGTTAAAAAAAATACATTTGAATATGAAATATACCAAAATACATTTTTTTTTTATAGTCCTCAATATTGTGACTTGAGGGGACCATATTTCATCAGTCTTTTATCTGGTTTGTCATACATTTTAAAATCAATATGAAAATCCTAGACTTAAAAGTCGACATAAGTTTAGTTTTGACTGACTCTCTGAAGTCAGAACATGATTTGACCTGTTAAAGTCAGTTTACAGAGAAAATTAAATCCAATCTTCTTCTTCTAAGCCACCCCCCCCTTTTTCCCTTTTATCTGAATCTGCTACTGTTGAGTTAATTAATTGATAAGTTTATTAGAAACATTATTCAGTCAAATGGTATAAAATAATATATTTTACAACCAAAAGTTCCATGTGTTAACTTAACAGAAAAGAAAGGTCATGAAAATACAGAAATATAATAAAATTTAAAGATGATTTGATGAAATTTGTAAACAAAATATATTTGAATATAAAATATTAGTTCTCATTATTGTGACTTTATTATTGGGTGTCTTTTATCTGATTTTCCCATACGTTCTTAAATGCATATATTTATGACAATGCCGGACTTAACAGTTGTAATAATAAGTTAAAGTGAAGTTTTTGACTGACTCTTTGAAGTCAGAACATAATTTGACCAGTTTAAAACAAAATACATTTAAATATTGAATAATCAATATGCAAAATAAACTTTTTTATAGTCCTCATTAATTATTGCGCTGTATGGGGACCTTATTTCCACTGTCTTTTATTTGGCTTTTCCGTACATTTTTAAATCAATACGAAGAAACTAGACTTAAAAGTTGAAATAAGTTTAGATGGGACTGACTTTTTGAAGTCAGAACACTATTTGACCTGTTAAAGTCAGTTGACAGGAAAAAAATGTCCAATCAAAGTAAGGTGTTCTTCCCTCAATCCCCCCCCCCCCCCCCCCCCCCCCCACTAAATATCAATCTGCTACTGTTGAGTTAATTAATTACTGATTTTTTTTTAGAAACAATTCAGTCAAATGGTTATTAAAATATAATTTTTTTTTTGCAACCACAATTAAGTTCCATGTGTTAACTTAACAGAAAAGAAAAGTCATGAAAATACAGAAATAATACAATATTTTTTTTTTTTTTTTAGATAATTTGATGAAAATCTTTAAAAAACAAAATGCATTTGAATATTGAATATATCAAATAAAAATGTTCCATACATTTTAAATCAATATGAAAATCCTGGACTTAAAAGTTGAAATAAGTTTAGTTTTGACAGACTCTTTGAAGTCAGAACATGATTTGACCTGTTAAAGTCAGTTTACAGAAAAAAAAATCCAATCAAACTATGTTTCTTCATCTTAGCCCCCCCCCCCCTTTTTCCCTTATTTGAATCTGCTACTGTTGAGTTAAAAAATAATTAAGAAACACTTCAGTCAAATGGTTTTTAGAATAATGTTTTTTACAACCAAAAGTTCTATTTGTTAACTTAACAGAAAAAAAGTCATGAAAATACGGAAATAGAATAAATTTTTAAGATATTAATTTGATGAAATTTGTTAACAAAATACATTTGAATATAAAATATACCAAATACATTTTTGTATAGTCCTCATTATTGTGACTTAAGGGGACCTTATTTCATCAGTCTTTTATCTGGTTTCCCATACATTTTAAAATCAATATGAAAATCCTAGACTTAAAAGTTGAAATAAGTTTAGTTTTGACTGACTCTTTGAAGTCAGAACATGATTTGACCTGTTAAAGTCAGTTTACAGAGAAAATTAAATCCAATCAAAACTAGGTCTTCTTCTTCTAAGCCCCCCCCCCCCTTTTTCCCTTTTATCTGAATCTGCTACTGTTGAGTTAATTAATTGATAGGTTTATTAGAAACAATTCAGTCAAATGGTTTAAAATAATATATTATATAGACTAAAAAGTTGTAATAATTAGCTAAATTGAAGTTTTTGACTGACTCTTTGAAGTCAGAACATAATTTGACCGGTTTTAAAACAAAATACATTTAAATATATTGAATATGCAAAATAAACTTTTTTATAGTACTCATTATTGTGCCGTATGGGGACCTGATTTCCTCTGTCTTTTATCTGGCTTTTCCGTACATTTTTAAATCAATATGAAAAAAACTAGACTTAAAAGTTGAAATAAGTTTAGTTTTGACTGACTCTTTGAAGTCAGAACACGATTTGACCTGTTAAAGTCAGTTGACAGAAAACAAATGTTCAATCAAAACTAAGTTTTCCTCCTTTAAGCCCCCTCCATATCTGAATCTGCTACTGTTGAGTTAATTAATTCATAATTTTTTTTAAGAAACAATTCAGTCAAATGGTTTTTAAAATAATGTTTTTTAAAACCGAAAGTTCCAAATGTTAATTTAACAGAAAAAAAGTCTTGAAAATACAGAAATATAATAAAAATTTTTAAATAATTTGGAGAAATTTGTTAACAAAATACATTTGAATATTAAATAATAGTATACCAAATACACTTTTTTATAGTCCACATTTTTGTGACTTTATTATTGGGTGTCTTTTATCTGAGTTTCTTATACATTCTTAAATGCATATGACAATCCCAGACTTAAAGTTGCAATACTTAATTAAAGTATAGTTTTTTACTGACTCCTTGAAGTCAGAACATAATGTGACTTGTTCAAGTCAGTTTGCACAACAGGATTTACCTCAATGAAATATTAAGATATCAAAAATATACCAAATTATCTTTTATATATATAGTTCTTATAATTGTGACTTAATTTTTTGTGATTTTTTTTCCTTCTTGTATCCATACATTCTAACAATCACATCACAATCATGATAATGCACAACTTTTACAGAACTTTGCAAGCCATTTAGTTTTTGACAGACTCTTTTAAGTCAGAACATGATTTGACCTGTTTAAGTCAATTTGTCCGAACATGCCCATTTGACCTGTTTTAGTCAATTTGTCTGAACATGATTTGACCTGTTCAAGTCAGATTGCAGAACAAATTTTCCAATCAAAGCTAGGTGTACTTCCTTTAAGCCCTGCTTCTGAATCTGCCATTTGTGAATTTATTTGATAAATGTTTAGAAACAATTAAGTCAAATGGTTATTTATTTTAGGGGATCTTACATATATTTCTTATGTCTGACGTTCCCATACTTTAATTTAATATCATATGTCAGTGCCCCACTCTAAAAATTTCAATAAATTTAGTTTTGGGCTGCCTGTTTTAAGTCAAAACATGATTTGACCTGTTTAAAAGAAAATGCATTTAAATATTGAATATACCAAATATTATTTTTTTTGTCCTCATTGTGACTTTAGGGGACCTTAATATTTTCTCTGTCCCATATCTGGCTTTCTCATACATTTTTAAATCAATATGACAGTACTAGACTTAAAGGTTGAAATAAGTTTAGTTTTGACTGACTCTTTGAAGTCAGAACATTATAAAGTGTGACTTGTTTGAGTCAGTTTGCACAACAGTATTTACCTCAATGAAATATTAAAATAATAAATGTTTTGCTCTTGATAAATTTAGCTAAAAGTGGATGAGAATAGATCCCTTATTTTTTCCTTGGAAGATTTGAAGTATTGTCATGGTACTAGTTAATGTATCCAATATTGTATTTTGTAAATCTTTTGATATTGACAGAAAATTGTATGATCCATTTTTTCTGCTTTGGTTTTTGTTTGTATTTGGAAATGATTGAATTTGATGAGATAAATATATTATGTTAAGATTCTGGAAAGAAGAAGGTATGATGAGCCCCACTTTTTAAACTCTTTGATTCGAAACTAGTAATCACTATATTTTATGGAGATTGATAACAAAGTGGTAGAAATGACTGCTTACAGTCAGAACAAAAATGACCTCTCTAAGTCAAAATGCATTAAAAAGGGACATAAATCTTATTAGAATATGAAGATATTAAGTCACAATATTTTATGCAAAAGCTGACCTGTGGAAGTCATTTTATGATAAATTAAAGTCTGACATAAACTGACCTGTACAAGTCATATTCTGTTGAGTGCAAGAAGGGAGACAACACTTACATCAAATTATATCTGACCTATGGAAGTCATTTTATTCTGACTTGTTTATGTCAGAGCTCTGACTGTTATATAATCCGCTGTGCTGGGCGATCTGCTTTTACAATATCGGCGCCCATTAAACTTTATCCATCAATGTTATATCAAAATTTGAATTTGCTCTCTGCCGAGGTCTGCTTTGACACCCATTTTTATCAACCTGCTGGGTGATCTGCTTTTACAAGATCGAATACTTCCATAACATATTAATCAATTGAATTCGGCTGCTAAAATTGTTAGCCACATGTTGACATAATTAAATCGTTGTAAATAAAATGCGATGGTAAACAGCATTCTTATCCGGATTTTAAAACATTTTGACAACAAACTATGAAAAATTATAGTTGCCTTAATCACTGACAGAAACTTTTCCGGAAATATCGATTTTTATTTTATTTTCCTGAATTGGGAATTCATTTTCATGTACATTTTTTTGGGGCCGCTGGCCGATTTAAGAGACGCTCAGCGGCCCTAAACTATATAGTGGAATCATCCCTGTCATTGTATATATATGTTATTGTAGTTTGTCTTTAATTTGTTGTTATAACCATTTATTGTCAATGTGTTAGTGCTAATAAAGTTATCTTTAAGTCATGACGTCATGTTCAATGTAAACAAAGAAACGCAATGCATCAGGTAACGTCAATTCATATCAAAGACAAAGAATAATTAAAATGAAATATTGGTATTGTGTTCCTTGAGTTCCTATATTTTACTTGACTATTCAAAGTCTCACGACAACAAGACCAGAAGAAGGAAGTAGATTTCTGAACTCTGCGCAAATGCAGGAATTTAAAAAAATCGAAAAAAAAAAATTAAACAATTTTGAGTTCATTAGTACAATGTTTTTTTGTTTTTTTTTATTTTCCTACTGTAATAGAGTTCGTCCAAATATAATACTAATAAAGAAGATTATCAGTGACCAGATATAAATAATTATGTTGTCAGACTAACATATCGAATGGCGTTACACAATGACAGGGGATTTATTTCAAATGATGTGCATTTTTTCTTGTGGACGTGCTAGATTTTGAACTTCGTGGAATTACACACGTGCAGGGCTTAAAAGCAAACAACTTCATCACTCACGTTTACTTTTCCAAAATAAATTATCGTAAAAAAATACGGGTCTTTTGATTTGTTTCTCTGACTGTTAGACCCATTTACATAGACTAGTAATTTACCAGGGACTTGATTATTTTGTTTTTCCCACCACTCGTCGTCCAAATTGTCAGCCATCTTTGACCGATATTTTCGTATTTAAAATATGACGATGTTAAACAATTTCAATATTATTCTTTAAGAAGTAAAATTTTCATAAGAAGAAATATGAGTTATTGCATTTTGCTTATGTGCTTTTTTTTGTCATCCTTTTTTTACGAAACTAATTGCTCTATATACAGAATGTTCTCACAAGAATGTTTCTCTCAAAAATCATATAAAGGATACCAAGTACAAGAAAAAAAATTAAAAAAATAGTAAACCATAATGTACTCAAATAGAAGTTTAGCATTGAAACATTGCAATGACATGATATTGTACTCAGAGAATAATTTCAGTTTGTAATATCTTTATTTTAATTTAAAAAAAAGAACTAAAATTTCATTAAAGCACACAGAACCAGGTTCGTTTTGGTGCGCTTTAAAATAAAATAAAAATTGAATTGGGTTTCTATGATAGTTTTTTTGTGATCCTGACAGTGAACAATTTTGATATTCTCATCATCGATTCGGAGGGACAAGAAGGTACCAAAACTGCAACAAACATGCTAAAAGTGTTGATAAGCATATCTAAATGTCAAAAACAATTAGAAAAAAAAAATCATCTGTAAAAAAATCCTGGAACTCTGTTTTATTAGCTTGTTTTGTGTTTTTCCCCTCTGTTTGGTACATGTATATGTAAATTGTACATAACTTCATAAGCCTTCTTTGGAGCACCACCATGATCTGTTGTGTTATGTAGAATACATGCATGTATCACACTTCAAATAATTATGACTTTAAAGGCTATTCTATTTTTGCTTTGACTGTGACCCCTTACAAACTGTTACTGTTAGGCATCAAAGCAAAAAGTATAATAGCCTTTCAGTTTCAAGATGTCATAATTATTTGGACTGGTATCACACTGTATAGGTCATTTCTAAAATTGTGTCTTTCACCGGAAAAGATCATCAATTTTGCATGCCTTTATGACATCATTTACAAGATAGAAGGCGAACCTGTATCCCTACTCTATTAAAAGTTTCCAGCACTTTCATAATCGTCATTCTGTTGGGTAGTATGAGGGTGGTAATGCCATATATACCATGTTACCGTCAGACTGCAAACGGTGATTTTCCGCTACCGTTTGTGTCAAATTGATTAAAATTTACCGTAATTCATCTAAATATGCTTACCGTGATTCGTCAGAGGTCTCAAATAATTATTGTGACTGTTATTTTTGAAAAAAAATTAAAGTGATTCGCCAAAATCATTTGTTTGTTTTATCGGTTAAAAGAAAGTGCACATTTTATCGTCATGCACCAAAAATTACTGTTAACGTCATTTGGCAAGAAATTTTACCGTTATTGGTCATGAAGGTATCAACTTTTGTTATCGGCCTAGCCAAGATCAGATGTGCATTTTGTGTTTCACATGAAGTCAAAAATGAGTATCACCTCAGGGAAAAACTCTTTTGATATTTTGGTTCAAAAATGGTTTAAATTATGAAAAATTGCTATCGTTAGGCTAACACTGGAAGCATTTATATAATTACATGCAGTTTTTGGAAGAAATATTTAATATTTTTATTAAATAAATGGTGTTTAAAAACTGTATAATTTTCTTTAATGGTTGGCTTCAAGACATGGTCACCAGTGTCAGATTTTAGGTCAATGACAAAGACAACAAAATATGTTTAGAATTATTGAATATCAAACATTTTAATTGAAAAAAAAATTACAAGAACATGTTTAACTCACAGTTATTTCAAACAACAGTAGCTATCTTTGATCATTAATCTTATCTGATAAAACTGTATCTAAAATTATCTATAAATAACAAAACTTCCAAAAAAAAAACCTTTCTGTTGGTGTATAGAACATTAAAATAACTTGCTGCATATTCTTACAATAAACAATCAAACTTAGCAATACAATTTATATGTTTTGTCTACGGACAAGACATTGTATTCATATTTAATGAAATGCATTATTAAAACCTAATTTTGATAAAGCTGAAAGTGTTTTCTTGAAAAAAAAACATACATTTTATCAGGTTTATCTATCAAATGATGCTTAACTTCGAGGAAAATGGAAACAAATACATTTTGATAATGTCTACGGACAAGACATTTTATTGATATTCAATTAAATGCTTTCAAAGATGATTGTTAAAGTTAAGATTAAAAGTTACTAATTATATTTTAAGCTGTGTTTTTAAAATTTGGAAAATATAAAAATGTACCCATAATTCTTTACATATATCTCAATAATTTATTGATTTAGCCAAACTGAAGACATTCTTTTAACTGAAATCCATATATCTGACTGCTTAAAACAATCAAACTATTATTAAAACTCAATTTTGACATAGTTGAATGTGTTCTCTTAAAAAAATAACATACAATTTACCTATCAAATTAGGCTGAAATCAAGGAAATTGGATACAAATATATTGTGGTAATGTCTACGGACAAGACAATTTCAGTTAAAAAAAAAATCTGTTAGAATTAATTGTGACTATATTCATGTTGAAAATACTGAGTTTTAATTTGAATAGATAACTTTCATCACCTATAAATAAGATTTAAGTTCCATAGCAGACAAATAATTGAATTTAATACTTGTTATGTACAAGTGTCTTGTCCGTAGACACTTCCTCATCTGCTGTTAATACTGAAATGCAAAAGATAGAGTTAGAGAGAGAGAAATACTTTTTCTTCATTTGATTTAAATATCTTTTAAGGTATGCATCAACTGGAATAAACAATATTGAAGTAAAATAAGGTATGCTTTTTATGACTGATAATCTGACACTTTTTAAAATCCACTGCTGTAAAGTAATTTTACAAAAATTGAGAACGCTTAAATTACCATTTATTTATTAAAAATAAGATATTTCTAAGTTTAAACAACACATAGAACTAATTAAGACCCATAAAGCCAAGCAATATTGATAAAAAGACATGTCTACGGACAAGACATATGTCTACGGACAAGACATTCTGACATATTTTTGAATTTTTTCCTCTATTAATACATGTAGATGGTAGCAAAAAATGTTAGTAGTGTTTTCATATCTACAAAAGAACAGGAACTTAGCAATGCAACATTAATGTAATTATATATGCTTCCAGTTTACTAGGGAATGCATGTCTACGGACAAGACATTTTTTCACTTTATTTGTATATCCAACTTTAATGGCATATATCTCCAGCTAGGGTACTGCAATTTTGATAAATGAGGTAGTTTTTGATAATGTATATACTAGAAGAGAAAACAAAACACATAATAGCATAAATTTGATTTATTTTTCTCTTTTATCACTACACTGAGCAAGCTAAAAACAAAAGTACAAAATTGCATAACAAGCGCATAGTATTCAACTTTTTATCATAACTTTGTAACCACTGAAGATTTTTTGTTGCAACAACCAGCAAAAGAAAGAAGAATAAATTGTCTATAACAGTGAACCAATAATGTAGTTCAAATAAAGTTCACTTATTAACTATCAATTGATAAAAACAGGTAAATTTTAAATGAAACAACATAACGTGTAATTTTGCCTATTTTCAGCGTGTATTTTAGTGTTTTTTTTCAAAACGGTAACACCTATACATGATATTTGATATTCATTGTGAAACCCTACATTCTCTTCTTCAGTTCAAAGATGTATTACTTATGTAAAGTTTATCTTTTTGTATTTACAAGCCTATAACATAGACCCAATATGAAATGCACATCTGATCTTGGCTAGGCCGTATGTTTTACAATTTGATATTATTACAATTAGATGAATAAAGTGAAATGGTAAGCATTAATCAATTGAAATTAAATATTTATCTAATTCAGTAATTATCTATCTGAATCTTATTCATGTTATTGTGGCATAGTCTCACCCATATTGACACTTGCTGCCAAAAGGAATGTCAGATATTTTGTTCATGCATGTTGCTTTGCTAGCAAGAGAAAAACTTGCTTGTTTTGCTCAGCCCATACAATTAAAATCTGTCTGCGTTCCAATGTGCAGATCTTTTCTATTTTGCGTGTCACAAGTTTTATATCAGTATGATCAACCATATCATAATAAGAGTTCTAAATAATGCCAAGTTCACATGAAAGTTTGTACAAACTTGCATCTTTATCAATTATACAGTCATCAACCCTACATAATAATCGGGACAGATTCTATCAACAACTGCATGATAGGTATTCTTGGAGTAACAAAGCTACCTTTTTCAGTCTTTGCATTTATACAGTTTTTGACAAGTTTTATTTATAATGTCTAAAATAATTTTGTATTTTCAATAGATTTATTTTTTATAATATCTGTCCAGTATCTTTAATGGTTTTGTAGTAAAGTTTCCATTCTAAATTATGTTTACTTCCGATAATTTAAATTTCATTGAGCATAATTAAATTTCATGTACATGTATACTGACATGTTCAATACAGAAGCTTAGGCCAAATAAAAATACATGTGTGGTTCCAGTTACCCTACCTACCCTATTTTTTAGTCTCTAAAATAGCCTACCTAAAGATTTTTGCCATTTTTCATTAAGCACTGTTAAAGTCAGAATGTTGCTCCCATAGTATAGACTCTATGTAAAAATAAACCATAAAATAAAAAAAAATCCCTACCTTCCATATACCTACTCTATTTTTTTTTTAAGATGAATCTGGAACCACACATACTTTTTTATTTTGCCTTAACAGATGAAATAAAGTGACATTTTAAAATAGTTTAAATATTAAGTTTTTTTTTCATGTATCAATCATGATCAATGTTTACAGATTTCAG
This sequence comes from Mytilus edulis, assembly GCA_019925275.1. Lineage (NCBI taxonomy): Eukaryota > Metazoa > Mollusca > Bivalvia > Mytilida > Mytilidae > Mytilus > Mytilus edulis. The sequence continues at coordinate 1,811,529 of CM034357.1, read as the reverse complement.
TTAAATTGATCTGTAATATATACAATTGTATCTAATAAACTTGACCAACTTCTTAAAAGAGACAGATCGCAAGCATACATTCCGACAGTATGTGAATTTATAAGAAGTTTGGATATGGTCTAGAACATGCGCGTAAAAAAGTCGTGTAAGGTCCAAATTCTCATACATATATGGTCTTGAATATTTAGTGTCTAAAAATAGCAACATTCAACATTCAATCTATCTAAGTGTGGATCAGTTTGTAAATATGTATATATATAGTTGTTGGATGAAAAAATTAAAAACTTTAGAACCTGAAGGACTCAACACAATGTATGTACGATAATAAAAATATTTATATTAAAAAAGCGAAAAATTTGTGTTATAGTTTTTATTAGAAACTACATGTATGCATTTTTTTTTTCTTTTCAGGTTTGGAATTAGTTCATTGTTTTACACGCTGCTCAATGCAAACTGGTATATTGGTGTGTTAAAAAAATTGCAGTGATACAGAAAAGACACAATGACTGACAACAAAAGAGATTTTGGGTCGTTCCACGCATCAAATGTTCAAGACACAATTAGTTTATCAGAGGTATTTTAGACTGAGAACAATTAATTTTGTTATCTTTTACAAATTAGTTTTGTTATTTATTATTTAAATGAAGTAAATTATTCTGCAGATGTCAGTGTAGAGAAAAAACCTTGTATGGTTTATATTATAAAGTAAAAAGTACAAATATTTATATCTGCATATAAAAGAAATAAATTAAATGCATATTTAAAGAACTCCCAAATAATATAATTATCTTTAAATCTTGAATCGTGGTATGTACACATCGTTTTCACTCAGCTATCAGCTTTTTAGACAATGGTACAGGTCCGGAAAGCGACCTCTTTCTGTGAACATTTCCCCTTAGTGAATTTGAGCGATAGAAAGTCACAAAATCTTATAAGCTAATCACACACTATATCATGTCAATTGGCAACTATATATATAATGTTTTGTAGGTTTTATTCTTATCTGTAATCATGCAATCTTGTTGTCAATTTTTATGAATATGATATTTATAGATTATCATCGTCCCGGCTCAAGCAAGAAAGGCAATCGAGTTGAGATGACCAATGATAATCTGTTTATTGCTATTTTACCTATGACGACGTTGTCAATTTCGTGAGCAGCGCCACATGCCTGGTTAGTTTCAAGCAATAATTCTTCATCTCAAGCGAGTAGCATGATTTGAAAAATTATCACAAAAAAAGATAAAAGAAAAAATGTACAAAATAGCGATAAATATATATATATAAGCTTTTTAAACTAAATTGTCAAACTTATTTTTCTACTGCATTATAGAATACTTTCATTATGTTTCAGATGTATGTACTCAATTTTCACAGATAACACTTGCTTATCATTTACAGGAAGAATACAGTCCTCCCAGAATACCTATAGATTTACCAGTATTCAAAGATACAGTGAATGATGAATTTGAGTTTGGTATAAAGTGCAAAAAAAGTCACTTCTACTTAGAGGTAGTTTGATTCTACTGTGGATTCATTATTATTTGTTTGATACCAATTTTCTTGGCTTTCATAGGTACATGTGAAGCACAAAATTAAATGTTCAACGTATAGCAAATTTTATAGGCTTAATGCAGACTTGGGCAAAACCACGAAATTTAATATTCACGAACATGCAAGTTTTCTGCAATCCATGAAAATTGGTACCAACGAAAATAAATGAATCCACAGTAAAAACATAATTTAATCAAAAGTTAGCATTTCATACTTTCTTTAGGAATACTTTATGTTCAGATCCATTAAGGAAACTGGAAAAAGGTCAACTGTAAGTTGTTCATCTTTACTTGAAATGATTGAAATTTTATTTTTGAATATTTTGGTTTATTTTACTTTGAATAGTTGGAAGGAATGTACAGTCATTCATTTCAAATTTATTTCTTCCATGGAAGTAAATCTAGACGCCTTAAAAGCTATTAGTACACAATTTCCACCTAGAAACCTACCTATTACTTATATGGGAGACAACTATTGTGTGTTGATAATGGTAGTTTTGACATCAATTCACATGAGTTATCTCCCATATGTTAAAATAAATATATTGGGAAATTGTTCAATTTATGGTTTGTATAGGGAATTTAGCAAAATCAGGACATTAAAATATCAATAAGTGTTCTATGAGCCACACTACATGTATTGAAAAATTTGAAACAAAATTATTTAAATTAGAGAAGTACTGTATATGTTCTGGTGCAACTTGTAGATCTGCAGTACAAACAAAATAAATATCTATTGAAATTTCTCTTAAAGGAGATTTCTTTCTTAGCTAAGTGACTGTTGGAGGTTTTTAATGATTTAGTATAAAATGTATCTTTTGATGGTTAAGTGTAAAAACAAGGTAAATATGCATTGTAATAAAAACTTATTAGCAAAGAACAAAATGAATTATTGAATAAAAACCAAACCATATTAAAACCGATTTATTTTATCTAACTTTTATTGAATCTTTTTTTTCAGGATGACTGTACTTTTATAAACCATGGAGCTTTTGGAGGTGTTCTCAAACAAGCCATGGAAACAGCACAGGTAAGAGGATTTTTTTTAAAGAAAAAGGGTACTGTGGATTTATTAATTTTTCGTGGGTATCAATTTTCATGGATTAACAAAAACTTGCATGTTGGTGAATATTTGATTTCATGTTTTTGCCAATCTTTGCATACAAAGCCTATATAAGTTTGTAATTCATTGAACATTAAAATTTGTGGTTCACCTGTACCCACGAAACCCACAAAAATTGGTATTCAGCAAATAAAAATGAATCTATAGTATATGGAATAAATTACATGACGAAAAAGTCCTCATGTAAAATTTCAGAACTAATTAAAATAAAAAAAAAATAAGTGCTTGGTTAGAATTATAATGAATTAATTGGGTTGGAGTGAAAAACTGCAATTTGACAGTAATATATTTCTCAAAATCACAAAAATAAATTCATATTAAAGTATAAAATGACAAAATCGCAATAATAAATGCATGCAATAATTTCTGAACTTACAGTATTTTCAACATCATTATATATCTGTAATAGCAACAACAAAAAAAGTGATCAAGAGCAACTACAACTAACACATGTATCATGATTCCTGACCTCAATTGAACATAAAAAAAATAGGTGGCAAGGTTAAAGTTGATGCTAATTTTATTATTAAGTCGGGGGTCTCTGTGGGTTAGTGGTCTAGGTAGTAGAACTACGGTATCACTAACCAGATAACACTGAGATTGTAAGATTGGATCAGGCATTGGGCAGGTGCACTGGACTCCAATCTTAATTGACTAGAATTGTCAGTTTTCCTACCAAATATTGGTGATTCTCTCCTGGTACTGAAAATTCTTCCACCAGTAAAAACTGAACGCCACAAAATAGCACAATAGTGTTGAAAGTGGCGTTGAAACTCCAATCAATCAATATAGTTTAGTCTGTTGATATTGAGCTAATAAGTAAAGATGATTACTATAAATAAGAAATTATTGTGATGTTTATTATTTTGAAAATTTAATTGCAGAAGTGGCAGGTTCACGCAGAAAGACAACCATTGAGATTCTTTGACAGAGAATTGATTCCACATCTGGTATATATCAGTAGACGGTTAGCTAAATTTGTAGGTTTGTTGTTTAAACACTGAATTGGAACAAAAGTATATACATGTATCCGATATAAAAATATAATTATGTAATCATATTATCCAGTTATAACCTACCAATAAACTACTATTACTTATCACAATATGTGCAATTCTGCACAGCACAACCAATTCCACCAACGGGGCAGAAATTGTTTATTCATGGTAGAAATAGTTCATGCAAGCCATAGATTTTGGGAAATTTTTACATGGCTAGGGCTATAAAATTTGATATTTATCGATAATTAGCATGACAAGAGAGGGATGACGTAAAACAAAATAAACAGCCCAGCTTAAATGTGAAAAGGATAACAAATATATGTGTTTCATGAATTAATTTGATCATATTTTCAAATAGGACATGTACGGTTTTTTAAATAATTTAACAAAAGCATGAAGTGATGATAAGTGTGCAATATGTGTAGCTGTTCTATTCTACCATCTTTAAGATAAAGCTTATAACTTTCAATAAATGTATGGCTTGCATGAATTATTTCTAAAGAAACCTCTAGAAAAAATGTGTTTAATCCTTATTATTCTCAACCTAAACAGTTCTGTTTCCTTGACTACCATTTACTGACAAATCTACAGTTGATATGTTGTAGCTACATGTAACAAAGTGAGCTGCCATGTTTATTTGCTGAAATACATAACTGTACTATAGAATAGAAAATTAAGCAACACCTACCTCAAAATTTTTAGGCAATATCAGTGTATCCCAAACTCTGTCTGTCCAACAAAATGTCAGACAAAAAGTCTTGGTCAGACAGAAATTTTCAGAATTTTTAGTTGAATATATAGAAGAAAAATGTCAAATTTCTTTTTCGATCAGACAAACCATTAATCAGTTTGGCACAGACTGCAATATCATGCAAATTTGGAGATTACATGTAAAAGAATAACATGAATAACCTTAAGCTGGAGAGTTTTCATTTGTTTGGTGTGTTTTGAATTAGCGTCAATGTGGCAAAAGTATTCTTGTAATTAAACAGAATTTTAGTTTAACAGTATTTTAATTTGTACATTTTCCATGCTCTAAAGCATGTATTCTTTTTGTTATGCATTAGAATAAGGCAGTTCTGACAATTTTTTTCAATTGACATTTTAACAGGTAAAAAATGTAGTGTTTACAATACATCACTTCAACAGTAATATGTGTATTTAAGGATGAAATGATTTGTACAAGCCTTTAATATGTACATCCCTGCATAAGTCTGCTTTAAGTTGAGATGTATTGATAATTTATCATGCTGTTGTTTCTAAACAAATCAAGCATGTCATGTTAGAGTCTCTAATTTTCTTTTTAAAGATTTATAGGTCGTTATTCTTCTTTTTATTGTTTTTATCTGTCTTTAGACTTGTGATTTTGATTGCTTTCTTGAAATTTTTGTTTGTTTTCTTCAGTTCTTCTAGTTATCATATTCTCACTTTGTTTTATTTTTCAGGCTGTGACCCTAGTGACCTTGTTCTGGTTACCAATGCAACAACTGCCATTAACACTGTGGTGAAAGGAACCAGTCTACAAAAAGGAGATACAGTTTATATGTTGAGCACAACATATGGTATACATACCTTTGAATGTTCACTATTAAAATTGGTTGAATTTATTTTGGTGATTTTGTTCTATCCGCGAAAATAAGCGAAAATTTACACCCCGGCTAAAAATAACCCGCTATACGGTACATGTACTCATTTAAAAGTTGGATACTAGAAGCAGCATGTATGGCATGCTGTTGCATTAGCATTCACAAGCTTCACTTTTGAAAATGGGCATTGTTGTTTTCCCTTTTTCATGCATAATTAAAGAAAAAAATAAGGAGATGTGGTATGATTTCCAATAAGACAACTATCCATGAGAGTCCATATTTCCAAGGTTATAAGTAACTTTAGGTCATTGTTCAGACTCCCAACAATGAGCAAAACCAATACTGATAGTAGTCAGTTATAAAAAAGCCTAATGAATACATGTATTTATGGTCCACAGTCTACCTTTTTCCCCTAAAAACTATAGAAATGTTATTATTTCAGGTGCAGTTAAAAAACTGCTCAAATGGCAGTGTGAACTTACTGGTGCTGTTTTACAAGAGGAAACAGTCACATTACCTGTAACAGGTAACCATCAGGTATTTTTTCTTTCCTTCTTCATTTTGATGTCACATATATGTTTCTTATCAAAACAAGTTCTATTTTCTATTCTGATAACACTTTTTTGTTATTTCAATACACAAAATATTTGAAAAACCACCAAAATTATTTTCTTAAAACTAGACAACCATCTATATATACTTGCATTTAGTTTAAATATATGAAACTACATAATATCAATGTTAAGAGGAAGGTTGTTGGCTGAATGGTCTAAATAGTCCAACAACTTATCACTAGCCAGTCAACATGGAGGTTGCAAGTTCCAATCCCTCACAGGACAGGTACACTCAGCTCCACTCACCTCCAGTCTTAGAATTGACTAGGATTGTCAGTTTTTCCCCATGCAGATCAGTGGTTCTTGCCAGGCATTGAGGCTTCCTCCTCCAATAAAAACTGACTGCCATAAAATAGCACAATAGTGTTGAAAGTGGCTTTGAACACCAATCAATCAATCAATTACTGTTAAGACTGTAACCATGGTAACTGTTCATCATTTGAATTAAAAAGGGTAAACTAATAGAAGAAATTATGATTGTATTTTATCAGTTTCTAGTGTTTGTAGAACAAATTGAATAAAACACAAAATAAGCTGTGTAATAATATCAAAGTATATATTTACAGGTTAACTTAAATAATGGAAAGGCTTTATTGCAATGATAACAAAATTCTGTAAGATTATTATAGGTTTACAAAAATCAAACAAACTGTTAAACCAAGTTTTTCTCTTTTGTTACGTGAAAAAATGCTCCCAACAACCGTGTAATAATTTACATGTACCTGTGTACCGAGTTGTGACATTTTGTGATTAAGAATATAGTCTGTGTCACTACAGATTCCCCTTTTCTATTCTTGGTTTTATGTCCATCTGAAAGAGTTCCCTGCAGCTAGACACTTATTGGTCCACTTAAAGTTTCATGATTTGGTCAATTTCTTATATTCTTAAATTAATAGGTCATCAATATTCTTATATTAAATCATTGTATGATGTGAGTAGGCTACCCATAGTTGGGAGGCAGAAATGACAACTGTGATGTAAATATAGGAAATATTCCATGAGTAAATATGATTTATTTTCAGATTGTCGATCTTGTTAGGAAAAGTTTGAAGAAAGGAACAAAATTGGCAGTGTTTGACCACATTCCAAGTAATACACCATTTATATTGCCTATCAAAGAACTTGTGGATATCTGTCGAGAAAAGTGAGAAATTGATTTGAAAATTGTGAACTTAAAAAGTTTATACCCCACTTTTAATTTGTTAAAAATCGAGTTTTGGCTGAAAGCTTAAAAAGTATTTTAAAATTTTACATTTAAAATTTTACATTTAAAAAAATATGTCATTTTGGTAAGATCTAGCTAGCCACCTTAATCTAAAAAAAAGAAGATGTGACATGATTGACAATGTGACAACTCTAGGTGTCAACAAAGAACCAAAAATAAAGTAAATGTTAGCAACAGAAGGTCACTCTATGTCCTTAGAAAATGAGCAAAACCTATAGGTAAATAAGCTACAAAAGGCCCTAGTATAGCAAATGTGAAACAACACAATGCAAAGGATCCTCTATTTTCAGAAATGTACCTGTGTTGATAGATGGAGCCCATGGTCTAGGGGCTTTAGACCTAGACCTGAAGACGTTAGATCCAGATTACTACATCAGTAATGCACATAAATGGTTCTGTGCGCCAAAAGGATGTGCATTTATGTATGTGAAGAAAGATCTGCAGTCCAAGACACGCCCACTTATAATATCACATGGTTTTGGTTCTGGGTTCAATTCAGAATTTATTTGGGCAGGTACAGTTGAGTATTGTGATTTGATTTGATTGTTTTGTGTTTTAACGCCACTTGTAAGCACCACTTTTGGGCTCTTTTTTGGCATACAGTTTTTATTGGTAGAGGAAGCCGGAGTGCCTGAAGAAAACCACTCACCTTCGATAGGAAAACTGACAATCCTAGTCAATTAAGATTGGAGTTGAGTGCATCCATATGAGTGGGGTTTAAACTCACAACCTCAGTGTTGACTGGCGTAGTGACTATTTAGACTACATGGCCACTGAGGCCCCCGTTAAGTATTGTGTAAATTTGCTTTATCAATTGAGTGGTTCATATATATTTGATGTGGTATGATTGCCAATGAGATAACCCTCAACCTGAGACCAAATAACATAGAAGCCATAGCAACTATATATAGATAGCTGTACAATCTTCCAACAATGAGAAAACCAATACTGCATATAGCAAGCTATAAAAGGACTGGAACTGACAAATGTTTAACAATTCACAGAGAAAACTAAAATAGATATAGGAAGATGTGGTGTGAATGCCAATGAGACAACACTCCATCCAAACAACAATTTATAAAAGTAAACCATTATAGGTCAATGTAAAAGCCTGATTCATGTAAAAAAAATAAGAATAAAAAAACAAACACTGTAAATTCAGAAATTATTGCATGCAATTATCATTGTGATTTTGTCAATTTAGACTTAGGCCAATTAAAATTAATTGATAGATTTTCATGCTCGCCCGACCCTCTGAAATCTTCCCGCCCTGATTTTTTTTATTTTAAAAAAATTATGATTTTGTTCATGTCCGTTACCGGTAAACATCGATAATTTCGTTTCATTCAAAACTTCCTGTTTCAAATTTTGCTTTTGTATTTCTTTGAGTAATCTATATCGAAAATGATTAAGTCGACATATATTCTGCTGCTCTAACATGACATTATCATCTACCGGGAATAGAGATTGATTACGGGAAGGGCATGAAATATTTGGGTTACGAGTAAAACGATATGTCAAAGAACCCATCAGCAAATTGCGGTATGTCACAAATGATTAGAAAACCGTTTTAATTTCTTATTTGTACAATGACTTTGTGTCAGGAAATTGGACTGTGAATGATATCCAAAGCACAAGAGTCGTGTAACACCTTGGTACAAAAACATGACTGGATTAGGGAAATTGACACAAGCACAAACTTGTTAGATTTATGTCTGACCGTAAATTGAGTTAAAAAGAAAGTCTGCAAACATAATCATTTTAAATCATTATAGCAAGCTCTTACATTTACTTTAGATGGCTGTCGTTTTTTGATAAAGCAAACACCCTCTGTCTTAATACCCTCAATATATTCATTAAACAACAACTTCTTTTTGGTTAAGAATCGTTAAGTTCATGTTTTATATCATAATTATATTTGCATCTTTCTTTAGCACCAACCCTAGGCCTATTACCCTAACACTGTCTGGGTTTTCATTTCATTCTGTACTCATAATAGCTGTACATGTGTTGCATAAATTTGGTTAATTTTATGGGGACTACACACCATTATTTAGAAAGCAAATAAAAATGTGTATATATAGTCCAACTGAAGAGAGCATTTCTCTAAGTTTTTGATGTTTACTATAATATATAGGCTTCTAAAGCTGCAATTACATGTATAACATTGGTTGTCAATCAGAGATATTTATTCGAAAAATTATGTACATGATATAATCTTAGTTTACACTTGCTTATACCCCCGCTGTAAGAAGAACTCGTCATCAGTGGGTTTCATGTAAAATACAAAATAAAAAATAAAATCCTCTCACCCGCCCCATTTTTTTAAAAAATCTGGATGAAAAATCTACTAATTAATTTTAGTTAGCCTTAAATGCAAATTTTAATTTTTGCAAAATTGAGAAAACTCCTGTTTTATAATTAATATAAAAAATTTCACACTCAAAATGCAAGTTTAAATTATTGCAATTATAAACCCTGTTGCATTTTTGGCATAATAAAATCATTACAATAATTTTTGAATTTACGGTATGATGAATAGCAATAAAAGTGTGTTTTTTAAACCTTATGATTTTTTATTGACATCTTGGTATTTTCTCATTTTTACAGGACTACATGATTACAGTCCTTTTCTTACCCTTCATACTGTGTTAGACTTTTGGGATTCGGTTGGACCATCAAAGATTCGACAATATATGTATGGCTTATGTAAGAAAGCATGTAAGTTATATTTATAATGGTTTAACAGCTTTTTCTATACTTTCATATAGTTTCCTTGTAGTCATTCTTATTTATATAGAAATCCCTGATCATAACATTCTATTACAATCAGCTACCAAGTGTTTTTTTAAGTTTTTTTTAACCCTTTTAGAAGAAAAATGCGTAAAAAATGGTCATATTTGCTAGTTATTGCAAGGTGGAGGTTTTTAAGCCAAAAGCTTTATTCACTAATTTTACGTTTGATGTCTCCTAATGTAATTCTTATTTTTAATAGGGATAAGATTCAAGGGCTAGAAAAGCATGTTAACTAAACCTTGTCATTGAAATCGTAAAATTTAGATTTCCAGAAAATAAACCACCTTACAGTTCTTTTGGACTGTGCTTAGTTACTTGGGATGTAATTATCCAAATGAAAGACATATAAGGTACTGTTTTACCAGAGTATTCATAAATTTTATTGCACAGAGCTGGGGTTTCATTATCTAAGCATGTAAACTACAGATAAACTGAAGTATCAATCTAGGTGTAATACCACCATTGTTTCCACATATTCTTCTTACTAGCTATATATAGATTTGCACTTTTAATTTTTTGGCAGAATTTAGCTTTGTTTCAAATAAAGAAATACTTGGTATGGGTAAAGTTTTATATTGTCTAAGTACTATAGACAAAATTTCACACATCATTTCATTGAATGTAAGAAAAAAACATCTCTGGAAGTTTAGCAATCAAATTTTCATCCCTTCTGTTCTGTGTTTAGGCTTTAGTAACCATGTAATCTAAAGTTTCTAAAATATTTTAAATAATTTTAAATGTGATAAGAACAGACAAAAACTATACAGGCAAATAAATCTTCATCTTGAACTTTGAATACCAACAGAAGAAAGTAAAAGCTCTGCCAGGATAAAAAAAAAAGTGGGTTGTTCATTCATACTTCTTATTTTGATATATATTATTAACCTATTAATTTATTATATTTTTAGGCAATTTATTACTAAAGAAATGGAAAACAAGTTTAGCAGCCCCAGAAGAAATGTTTGGTAAGGAAAATAAAGAAATATTGTATGCAAATAGATAGCATTTGTATACCCAACTATTTATGCAGGGGAGCGTCATACGGTATTATTAATTTTTATTGACATGAAAATTTAAGAGGAAGGTTTGGGTAAGATTAATTACCTTGATGTCTGTATTATTTTCTTTAAATAATTTTTACCCCCTCCCCCCTTGAAATTATTGCAATGTTTTTTTTTTATTATTCTAAAAATGTGACTATCAGGTTTGCAATAATAATACTCAAATTCTTAATTTCAGTTGTGATTTCCATTCAAAAAGGTTTTCAATCATTTTTTTACCAGTAAGTTGTGCTTCACAATGATAAATGCACCATTTTTTTTTCGGAATAGACTCATTATAAATACCAGGATAGAAATTTTATATTTGCGTCAGATGCGCGTTTGAATTTTAAATACTAGTATACAAATAAGAAAATATGGTTTGATTGTCAAAGCATTCCACCAGAAAATTACTTACCACTGTGCAACCTTCAAGAAGCAGCAGATTCAATACCTTATAGTAAATTATGGAAGACCTGGGGATCACAAAATGAAACAGTTTAAAAGGATCAACTCACAACGAGATTTAAGGTTTAAGATTTAAATTAAAAAAAAAACAGATATTGCATACTGTCAGCTTGAAACCAGAAACAATTCCGTCGCAAAATCCTCTAGTTAGGGACATTCTTTTGAAAAATGTGGGAACATTCTTATGAAAAATGTCTAGGGTAGGGTTTTAACATATTTGTGAGTGTGTGATGTGTAATAGCACTACATAAAACAACTATTAAAATAGTGAGTTGAAAAGGGGTTTACTCATTAGATTTGCACAAACAACTGTTGTAACACAATGACAAAAACACAAAGTTCCAATCTAAAGGGGGACAAAACACCTACATTGCAAGTGGGTCTCATTGGGGTCTAAGCGTGACGCAGGACTGCTGATTTTTCGTAAGCATGACACAGGAAAGTTAAATTAATGTGCCGTGAAAACGGGAATTAAGGTCTAGCGGGACACGGGAAAAAAAATGAGAATTGCTTAGGTACATAGTTTAAGCGGGATGCGGGAATCTGACAAAACAGTAAGCGGGATCCGGGATCAGAACCCCCCAATGAGACCCCCTTGCAAGTGAGTTAGCTTTTTCAAAATCAGCTGAACGTTTTCATCACACATTGTCAGTAAAGAAAAATAAAGCTTTTCAATGATCAAAGTAAGTGTCGTCAAAATGCTATAAAGCCAATGTAATTATTTCTGTAAATGGTATCGACAGTGCAAGGGCTGTATAGCCAGTCAAGGTTGTTAAAAACTTTTATTTGTTGTAAATGGTGGGGCTCAAATTTCTTGATATTTGGTTTACAGTCCAGAGGAAAGATTTTCTCAAAATTTTATGAAAATTAATCAAGCCAAATCCATTTTTTTGAAGAGATCGGTACCCCCTTTAAGTGTACTCAGAATAAGTGATAACAAGATTTTTTTTAAATTTTTTTTTTTAAGGTTGTATGGCTTTAGTAGAAATACCACAAGATGTCTATAAAAACACCACCAAGATTGAATACAGTAATGCAGAGTCTTTACAAAATCAACTTTATCACCAATTTAATATAGAGGTGAGTTAGATATATGGTCCAATACACACTTTTTTTAAACTATGCTATTTAGAACAAATTTTATTAGAATTGAGAACAAAAAAGGAGAATGTGTTGAAGAGATAATATTATCCTGATTGAAGAACAGACTGAAAACAATTTGTCTTTAACATGGCAAGAAAATCCCACCCCAAAGGTTGGCTTCAGCTACAATTGATTGAATTTAGTGTTTATTATAGTTGCTGGAAACCAGACTGTTTAAAAGGCCTTTTCATCATTAGAATAAGAAAATGAAGCAAATGAACTTTTTCCCGAAATTAAAATGATCATATGCCTATCTCAACTGGGGGACATAATCAGTGTTTGTCTTTTGTTATGTATCAATATTTTCGTGTCAATCAGGTATTTTTTTATTTATGGCAAATCTTTAAAAGTCTCTGATAAATTCATTCATAACTTTTTATCAAGTATGGGGAATTCAGAGTTTGACATGTGTAATAAGTAAAATTACAAAAATATTGAAGTACAAGGAAAATTCAAAAAGACAAGTCCATAATCAAATGGCAAAATCAAAAGCTCAAACACATCAAATGAATTGATAACAACTGTTATATTCCTGACTTGGTACAAGCATTTTCTTACATGCAATGGTGGATTAAACCTGGTTTAAAGCTGGCTATACATCTCACTTGTATGACAGTTACATAAAATTTCATTATATTGACAATGATGTGTGAACAAAACAAACTGACATAATACATGTAATAGGTAAAAATGTCAAAAAAAGGGGTACAGCTGTCAACATTCTGTTATAATCTTAATCACTATAAAACAAACAAATATGCAACAAAAGTACAAAATCGAATATAGATGAAGCTTATTAGCAAAAATTTAAGACAAGAATACACAAATTGATATATGCAATAAACATGTCTCTTGTTTAAGACCATATCTGGTCCTCTAGATGTCTTTTGGCTTGTTTTGTTTAGTGGTTGGATTGCTGATACTTTGACTTAAATTACATTCATGACATTTGATAGAGGCATTTTTTATATTCACAGACATTAAAATTAATAGGTATCCCTTTTCACTTCAGAATGATTTATGGTCATTTATGTTGAGTAACCAAGGGAAAGGGAAGATAGTTTCTATTATCAAACAAAGCCTTCAATATTTTTGGTTGGTAACAATCTGTTTTCCTGCTGATAACACTAACAGAAGTCCACATTTTTATGCCCCACCTACGATAGTAGAGGGGCATTATGTTTTCTGGTCTGTGGCTCCGTTCGTTCGTTCGTTCGTCCATCCGTCCGTTCGTCCCGCTTCAGGTTAAAGTTTTTGGTCGAGGTAGTTTTTGATGAAGTTGAAGTCCAATCAACTTGAAACTTAGTATATATGTTCCTTATTATATGATCTTTCTAATTTTAATGTCGAATTAGAGTTCTGACCCCAATTTCACGGTCCACTGAACATAGAAAATGATAGTGCGAGTGGGGCATCCGTGTACTGGGGACACATTCTTGTATTTGTATGAAGTGTCATTAACTGGATATTTGTATGCACCTGTCCTAATTTAGGAGCCTATTATCATTTGTTGGTGGTTCATAAGTTCTTGTTTCTTGTTTTTTATGTAGATAAGACCGTTGGTTTTCCTGTTTGAATTGTTTTACACTAGTCATTTTGATGTAATTTATAGCTTGCTGTTTAGTGTGAGTCATAGCTCTGTGTTGAAGCCTATCTTTGACCTTTAATTGTTAACTTTTCATACATTGTGATTTGGATGGAGGGTTTTCTCATTGGCACTCATACCGCATCCTCTTGTTTATAAATACTAAATCTTCGTTCTTTCTAAAAAAAACAGTACCTAATCTTATACTGTTAACAAACTGATTTTTGTGAGTGATTATTTATTTAAATTTTGCAAGTTGAAAGTATCAGGAATTTAAATCGTAAAAAAGTCAGCTAGAAAAAGTAAATAAATGCAACATATGCAACAGCTATATATGAAGATCTGTGAAAACATTTATTTAAATTAAAATTTTCTTTCTATTTTATAGGTACCAATAAAGTGTGTTGATGGCGTTCTGTATGTAAGAATTTCTTGTCATATCTATAACGATCTCAGTGATTATGACAAACTTGGTGAAGCAGTGTTACTTATCAAAAACGGACAAAGTGATTCCAAAAAACAAAAGCTTAATTGTGAATAGTCTTTCCAATAAATATATTTTTGATCAAGCAACATTTTTTTTGATGATATATCTTTAGATAGTATGAAAAAAAGTTTTCGTATGAAGTCAAGCTGGCAACTTTGGACTATTTAATTCCATAAAACATAGTTGTTCATGCCTTGCAAAATACAGTTAAATCTTTGGAAACAGCAACCTGCTGTATTTTACACTTTCTAAGTGTTTTAGGTTTCATTTGATGTGACCTCTTTATATGTAAAGTTGAAAAAGGCTTGACTCATCACATGCGTACAAATAAAAGAAAACATCTAACAAAAACACAGAGTGAGGTGGCCTCATACTTGTGCATCAAAGTAACAAACAGACAAAAGTCAATAAGTAACTAATTAAAAATCATGCATCGAAGACTAAATCATCAATCAGTACACATCAAACATCCTATGAAATTTAGTGTAAAGACGTCATAAACAGTCAAAGCAAAAACATAACCTTCCAACATAACATAATAGTTTACCAGACTAAGTAATACATAGATGTTGCTCATTTATATCTGAAACGTTGCAACAGATACGAACATAGCCAACGAGTTGTGATATATAAACACAGTGAAAACATCGCTTTCGAAAAAAGGAAAATCAACAATAGGGAACTAAAAATCACCCCATTTGTCGTAAAATTTTAGTTTACAGTTTCACAGGTAATACTCAAATATCTTAATCTAGGAATGGACAGTTATTACTGGTTATAATTGATTTATTTAAAGTAAGTTACTTTGGGTAAATTTCATTAAAATTGAGAAAGGAAATGTGGAATGTGTCAAAGCGACGACAACCCGACCATAGAGCAGACAACAGCCGAAGGCCACCAATGGGTCTTCAATGAAGCGAGAATTCCCACACCTGTAGGAATCCTTCAACTGGCCCCTAAACATATGTATACTAGTACAGTGATAATGGATGTCATACTAAACTTGGAATTATACACAAGAAACTAAAATTAAAGATCATACAAGACTAACAAAGGCCAGATTAGTTTAGTTAATTTTTTTTTAATCATTTAACAAAAAAATATCATAAAGATAACTGTTTTTTCGCAATTTCCATGAGTCTTTACTGAGTTTGTTTACACTGTGATAACACATCAACTTCTCATATGCCCATTTATGTATAAAGTGGATTATAATTGATTAGCCTGAAATAATCTTACATGGAGCAACTTTTTTCTTTAATATCCAGTAAATGAAAGTAACACCTACTTAATATTTTGTCTCTGTTTAGTTTACTTCTACTTCTACCGGTCCGTGACCACTGTCATCATGTTGACTATTCTGGCACTTTTTGGTGTATGCAAATATAATTTTGAATACAATAACGAAAGAGAGTGCTATACCTATATTTAATGGTAGAGATTTATTTAATAGTCGTGGGGCCTCTTGAAAGATTCCAGGCTGCTGACAGATGTAACAATGAGGGTAAGGCATTCCAATCCCTCATGACCCTCAGGTAGAATGACTGGGATCTGGAGTTTTTTTTAGATGGTATGCGTTTGTAGCTTGTTGCAACGTTCACCTCCTGGTTGTTAATCTTATAAAGCATTGACAAACGTACGTTTTTCTTTCTATCCTCTAATGGTGTCCACTTTAGTTGTTCTATCATATATCAGTAACGAAAGATCTGTTTCTGTACCGATTTGTTACATAACTGGTCGATTTCCTTGTAC